>JAJJWM010000135.1:0-105671 GCA_021655865.1 Fusarium guadeloupense
TAAAGAATTTTAATTATTTTATTTTATATAGAAAACCTTAAAATACAGTGTATTTTACAGTATAAATAGACTTTAAGGTTTATAGCTATATAGGATTTTTTTTAAAAATCTTAAAAATTTAATATAGCTTACTTTAGTACTTATATATAAGCTATTAAAACTATAGTCATTTTAGGCTTAAGTTAAGCTTATTATAAGCTTTTAAAAACCTATCTTTAAGGTGAAAAGTGGAGTGTCCGGTTCACTTATCTGTCCGGTTTGCTTATCCTCTACGTTAGTTAATTTTCATGAATACTACACCTAACCTGGATATCTAAGCTTGATTTAGGGTAACAGATTAAGGCGACGCTACGGTACTACCCCGCCCGCCAAGACCAGGAGTTCTTCCCCCTCAGCAAAGAAATACGACACTGACCCCGCGCCCAAAATGTCAGTTTCGGCAGTGATCGTAGAGTGAAGGGATCGAGAGCAAGGATCAGTATCAGTATACCTCATTATGACCAACCAGAACCATGTTCCTACCCTACCAACAAGCAAAGATAAGCATCTTGCAGTTGCGCACGATTCATGAAAAGGAAGATCCAACGGGCACCCCTTCGAGAATACAACGTAGTATGTGATAAATCTATAAAGCCTGTATCACCTGGCGGATTGTATAAAAGCCCAGCGTCCGCGATCGTAGCAAATCTGATTCAGTTATCATCTGGAATCACCACCATGACTCTTCGTCACTCACTTGACAACAAAAAAGAAGCTGATGACCCAGTAATACCATTTGATGAGGTCGAAGATGTCTTGAAAACTGAACCTCAAGCCCGTGACTACTCTGGTGCTCATGAAAAGACCGACCCTCGCGAGATCGCCCTTGTGCGAAAGCTGGACTGGTGGATCATGCCCATTCTGTGGTTGATGTACTGGCTCAACTACCTGGTCAGAATCCTGCGAGACTCAGTTGTTTCGAGTCCAAGTTGCTCACAATAGACAGGATCGCAATGCCATCGCCCTTGCTCGACTCAACACCATCGAAGCAGACCTGAATCTGACGGGTACGCAATACCAAACATGTGTCTCGATTCTATTCGCCGGTTATGTCATCGTTGGTATTCCGGCTAATATGGTGGTGACTCGTGTACGCCCCAGTATCTGGATGGCGTCGTGCATGACTGTGTGGGCTATCATCAGTGCACTCACGGCGTTAAGCCGCAACTACACAGGTTTGCTTCTCACACGTTTCTTTCTGGGTATTTCTGAAGCGCCGTATTATCCTGGCGCATTGTATATCCTTGCAAGGTTTTATACTAGGAAAGAACTTGCTACGCGCATTTCTATCCTTTACACGGGTAACATTCTTGCAACAGCTTTTGCTGGGCTGATTGCTCTTGGAATCTTTGAGATGGATGGTATGGTGCGTGCGATACATTCACCTCCTTTTACTAGTTGCTGACCTTGCAAGGCCGGTCTCGCTGGGTGGCAGTGGCTTTTCATCATTCAAGGCGCCGTGACCCTTTTGATTGCTATAGCCGGTTTCTTCGTCCTCCCCGACGAGCCTCTGACAACGCATTGGCTGAATCCCCAAGAGCGAGCACTTGCTCACGAGCGAACACAGCGCGACACGGTAGGAAATTCAGGGGAAGACACCAGCTGGTCTGGAATTCGTGAAGCGGCCAAGGATCCTAAAGTTTGGCTTTTTGTCGCCATGCAGCATTGTCATCTGGGAGCCAACGGGTTCAAGAACTTTTTTCCTACTGCTGTCGAGACATTGGGGTTTAACCAAACCATCACTCTGGTTTTGACCTGTCCTCCGTACCTAATTGCTGGTGCTATCTCGATAGCCTGGTCGTGGTCGTCTGGGAGGTTCAATGAGCGCACATGGTAAGTTGGTTTGAAGATGCGGTAGTGTCGATGCTAACTGTCTAGGCACATCACTATCGCTAAAGCAATTGCAGTGTTTGGGTTCGTGCTGGGCTGTGCTACGCTGAATACGGGTGCTCGATACTGTACGTCTGGCCTGTCCACATAGTGGCATTACTAACAAACTGAAACAGTCGCTATGTGTGTCTTCTCCATCGGCACCTATGCAGTCAACAGCATCATCCTCGGCTGGGTGTCGGCGACATGCTCTCAGACCAGAGAAAAAAAAGCGTGCTCCCTCGCTATTGTCAACTGTATTGCTGTTGCATCATTCATCTGGACGCCGTATATGTGGCCATCGTCCGACGGGCCTCGCTATGTTATGGCCATGTCGTCTAGCGCTGCGTTGAGTGTGGCGACTGCTCTTGGCGCGTGGGGTATGAAGTTTTGGCTTGTGCAAGAGAATAAGAAGATCAGGCGGTCTGAAGATGAGACTACGCTCTATTATGCCTATTAGTGAGAAATAGCCTCATTGGATCTTCCTACAGAAGCCTGGGCAAGTCTGTTTGGTGCCCTGTCTGACGATAAGAAAAGACGCGATAGCACGTGATAGTTGAGGCGAATGGGCCGGATTCTCTATTCTCCATCTGACCAACGCATCTTCTTGAGCACCCCAGAAAGGTGGTTTCTTAAGGATGACCCTGGCAACCATGTTACTGCAGCCCCTGGTCAGCGTGTACCGAGAGTACAAAAAAGATACCAACTCAATTGCATCATGGCTTGCATCTACAGCCAAGGATTGCGGCCTGTTAAAAGACGCGAAGTCAACATAACACTCAACTGGGGAAGAGTCTCTGACCGAAAGTCTATATAGGTCAAATGGACAACGCTCCCAGATGATCCATCTTCTTTCTCTTCATCCGATCAACTTAGCCCCTTCACTTGCACAAACGCCATCCGTCAAGCTTTCGCCCCGCGCGTTATATAAAAAATAGCCAGAGTACGTACAAACACAGACAATTATCATCTAGATCCAGTGACTCATACATCCACCATATAGATGCCTACGTGAGATCAGCAGATTCTATGTAGCCAATGGTTTCGTAGCCAACGAAGAGATATCTTATGAGAAACCCTAGTAAAGGTATTAGTTCGAGGGAGAATTTCTGCGGTTTCTTGTTGCAACAAAGGTGGAGACTACAATAAACTCCTGAACGTACCTTGCAGAGTGACGCGGTTTTCTCTTTCGTGGAATTTCATGATCTGATCAGAGTTTCTGTAGGCCTTCTTCTCTTCGCTATGCTGGAGCTACAGTAATGAATCATTTGTGACTAACTGCTGCGGACGTCAATGATTGTTCGATCGATCGACAGTTGCAATACCCAAAACGCAAGTAAACATGGGCCAGATACGCTTCTATTGGAAATGTTTACACGCGACTTTCTCTTGCTGGAGGTCGCTTAAGACTTGGATTGCAGAGATTCCAAGTTAGAGCCTCAAGTTACATCGTCTCCAGTCCAGTTGCAGTTTAGAAAACATACCCTAGCCCAGAACCCCGCGTGGCGTGTCTTTGCCCGTCTCGGGGTGATCGTTACCTAGGAATATTATGTGCCGTTAAGCGTGTTCTCCGTGTCGGGATCTTTATCCTGAACCTGTTGCTCTCTTTCTTCTTCTTCTGGAAGATTTGTTGAAAACATCAGCTCATCCAGACCTATCATTGGATACTTCCACCAGCGACCTTTAATCCGATCCCTGAAGCAATGAGATCTCGTCAAGAGATCAACGTCAAGCCGCTAGGCACTGAGTCAGACACCCATGATGGGGTCATCCAGCTTTCAGATTTGGACCATCTCATGCCTCAACTCTATGTTCACATGATTGAGATTTGAGTTGCCAGATGGTACCCCCAGGGACTCGATCATTGGCAATCTCGTCAGAGGACTGGAGCGCACACTTGCCGATTGTCCTATCTTAACAGGTCAGCAAGCCCGACTAACAAGCAGTACTGAAACTTTTAATAAAATTGGTCGACAGGAACACTCTATTTTGATGATGATACCAAGCGGATTATTATGAAGAGGCAAGCAGACTCTTCGCTTACTCTCCCGAAAACGTTACTCCTTTCTCAGTCCTTGACAAACATGACTCCCCTGTTCATATACTTGACTCGTCCAAGGCCCTTCCTCCGCTATTCGTCGCGCTTCATGCTCCTCTGCCCGCAGCGGATGTTTCTACTGCTGGGCCCGCAGTCGCAGGTGCGTAAATCACTTTTATCGAGGGCAGTCTTTGAGGGAAAGGCCCAAACTCACATCCGAGCAGCTGGAGGAACTCGGCACTAAGTTCCCGACCATGAAACTGCGAGACAGTCCTCCAGCACCATCACCAGCTGACTTCAAGATGCCTGTTGTTAAGACTCGCATCTGGCATTTCCCAAAGAATAGGCTGCATGCACTTAAAGCGCAGTGCAGAATTTGGCTTGAACCAGGAGCCTAGATTACAACTTATGATGCTCTGCTGGCCATCATGTGGCGAGCAATTGCCAGAGCCAAGTTGCCGCTGGTAAGCCGAATCCGAGCGCACCATCCAAAGCAGTCCATGCTGTAAATGGTCGTGGTTTCACCGGTTGGCCGATGTCCGATAGATACATTGACACCGCTATAACTATGCTGCAATCGGAGAGCCTGACTGTCACCAAAATCTTGGGTGATCTCGATACGACTTTGCCCATTCTAGCTCATCGCGTGCGCGAAAGTACCAATTCTATCAATCCTGAATACATTGTGGATCTTGTCAAGTTCGCTGCTGCATCTCCAAACCTCCAATGGCATCGGGCGTTGGAACTTGACTGGCGTGACATTCCACTGGCATACTATAAAATCATATCACAGTCGCAACTTTGGCCTCGGCAAACCAGCGGCACTGAGATGGCCTCATCCTGGCTTTGAGGAATTCTTTTTCGTCTTTCCGACAAGAGCAGGTATAAGAGATGCGGGTGATGATGAGGGCATTGAGGTTTGCTTTGGCTTGGAAGAGAATTGCTTTGCTAAGTTGGAAAAGGATGAAGAGTTTGCCCAGTATGCTGCGCAACCAATATTGGGTATCCAAGCTGGTCAAGCTTACCCTAGAGAAGACACATCCTGGACCTGTCCAAGCTCTGGCCCAATACCTATTCTACGCCCTATGGCCAAGCATTGTCCGTGCAGTCCAAGGGTCTTATCTTATCTAACACTACCCGGGCCGTCAGCCCGTCTTCCACTGTGCACAGAGCGATCTGCACACCACGGCTTCCAGAACCCATGTCATGATGGAAGGAATCTACCGGAGAAAACTCTAGCTCGGAAGCTTCCTATTAAAGATTCCACTGAACTACGCTTAGCGTCAACGACTCTCCAAGAGCAATTGGGTATAAATAGATCGTTGATAAATATATTCTCCAGTTACTCGCCAATACAGAGACAACAAAGAAAACATTTCTTTTTCTTCAATAGCCGAGACACGATAGTTCGTGTTGAAGAAATTTCACTTCCTGGCCCTTGCAACCTTCACTCTACCTGTAACTCAACGGTCAGAATTCGTGCTGCGCCGCAAGTTCGGTTAGAGCCAACAACGCCAAGTGATGAGACTGAAAAAAATGGGGATGGGAGATAATGCGGGAATTTGCTCCCCTCTCATCCTCTCCAATGATATGATCCTCATTTGGTCATCTCGTTTCACTATCCCTGCTTCTCTGCTCACAACGGCAAAGTGATCCGGATCCTCGGCCGCATAAAGGCCTGTTGGCTGCATGCTATTCACTGCTAAAGAACCGACTCTGCCGAGATGTGGCGTCAAAAGGCGATCGTGCCAAATCTCAACTTTATTGCCCCTGATGTTGACAGTTTTGAGACAGATGCATACTCGGCATCTTCAACGACCCCCAGTGGGTATGATATGTGCCTGTCAACCTCGGCATCCTGTGTCACTCCGACATGCCAACATTGGATTAGTCTGCTGGTGCATCTGTAGCAATGTATTACTTTTTCCTGCATGAGATAATCTTGAATCGACACACCATGCTGGGTTTTATCCGGACAGTTCCAATTAAGTATTCACATTTAATTCAGACCAATTCCATAATCGCTGAATGTCGTATCGTGTTGATAGAATTTCTTGACGTACATCTTCGCCATGGCTGGTGTTGCTAAAGAAGCTGTAGTGGTAAGTCCCATTGACCCAGTTTACCCATCACTATATCTGCCCGTCATAAGTACATCCTTGCTTGGATCATGATATGTTTGCTAACAATGATCTACCTCGCAGCCCATCGAGGCCGTACTCTTCGCGGTGTCAACGGTACTCGTCCTGGCTCGTTTATTTCTCCGTACCGTCCGTCAACACCAGAACCTCACTGCCAGCGATTGGTTTCTCGTCGTTTCTCTACTCGATGCCGCTGCTCTTCTCGCGACCGATACCATGGCATACAACTTGGGAGGAATGGACGAATATGACCCCAATAGACCGGCGCGGAGCATTGAGGATCAGATTTCGTTGATGAAAGTCGCATTTGCGGGCAACTACTTTTACGACACTGGTGTCTATTTCCCCAAGCTGGCCTTGCTTGCATTATACTTTAAGCTCATCCCACCGACACTACCGGTCTTGCGAAGAGCTCTCTATTTCACAACGGCCTTGACGGGGTGTTTTATGATTACTACTTGCTTTTTGGACACTTTTTGGTGCGGTAAAAATGTGTCAGTGAATTGGAAAATCGATGGGAACTGCAGCACATTTGACTCCAAAACGGTTTTCCGCGTTGATTGGGGAATGAACATTGTGTCTGACATGCTGGGTATGTTTGCATCGGATGGCCGTGAACTTTCTAGCTAACGAGATGATGACAGTGTTTATACTCCCATTTCCTTTACTTTTCGGTCTACAACTCAGTAAGCGCTACATGATCGGCCTTGTTGCCATCTTTGCGTCTGGAATAATCACGGTCGGAGCTAGCATAGCAAGATTTGCCACAGTTGAAGTTATCCGCGCTTGGACCAATGTTTGTAAGTCATCCTCGTTGGCTGTTTTTCTCGTTATTCCAACTAACGCGATGAACAGACGTGTTATCAATGACAGAGCTGGCTGCTGCCATTGTGGTAGTATCACTACCCGCTCTCAAGTCTCTCCTTCATGGTCTCGGCCTACGCTCCACAAACCAAGTAACCACACAAACAGGGTCAGGCTACAACAAGCACACAACGACAGTAACATCATCGAACCATTTCAACAAACTGTCAAGCGGACGTGACCACCGGGAACTGTACGCCACCACCTCGCGGGTGGCGGTGGTTGCCGAAGAGGACTCCGGCAGTGAAGTGGAGCTGACCAACCTCCAAGGGATCTACAAATCGGCCCGCATAAGTGTGACTTACGAAAGACGGGAGGACGTTGAAGGGCAAGGGGCGGGAAGGGAAAGAGTGCGCTAATTGTTGGTCTGTGTGGGCGTATGGGTGTGTAAACTAGCGAGGAATGGGGATAAATCAGCCGCCAAAAAAGGAACAAAAGGCGAGGCAGGACTTGTATCATGTAATATCTCCCTAATGTTCATCAAGAATCCCATGATCGTCTCGGAATGCCCAGTGATGCAGTTGATAGGGGTCTTGATCCATTATTGGTGCATTAACAGTTGAATGCAGGAGCAGACATCGACACCTGCCTTGTCTCATTACCTTTCCCTGTTGTAATTGTTGGTGCTGGGTTAATTATCTCAAATCTCGTGTAGCTTCAACCAATGATCACAAGCCTCATTGTGGATGGCCTTCAGGGATATGAGATATCACCTCATCCGGAGTGACCCCCTTGTCTAATTCGTCTCCAGTTTCCCATCAAGCCAAATCCCAAACGCAAAAGACCGTTGCAGGTGTCCGTGAAGAAAAGTGTTGGCTGTCGGTTGTTGGTCTCTCTTTACGCCGTACACCCGCAGCGGATAAAATTAACAACCAGGGATCTTTGACATTCAAAGCATTGCAGATCTTTGCTTTTTTTTCTCTAGCCGAGGTGGCTTGTCCCCTTGTCGCGTGGCAAGGTAAGCACCGCTGTGATATCTAAAACTAAAGTAGATCTGTGGCCGTCCGTCAAAGTTATTACCGTTCTTCACTCTCTTTCACCAGCACCATTCGTTTTCCTATCCTCTGTGAGGATATTGCAGACCTTCAAGATGGCGTTTTTCATTGATGGCAAGGATTGTATGGTAAGAAACAATCTTTCCACTTTTTTTCCTGTGCTTACTGTTATATAGATCTCTGAATGGATCTTGTTGGCGGTCGCCTACGTCTTCGTCGGCCTGCGTATCTACGCTCGTCTTTTCCGTGCCCGCGAGAAGCTCGCCGTGTCTGACTATCTCCTCATCCTTTCGACCCTCAATGCCCTAGCCCTCATCATCTGCGATACTTTGACCTACAAACTGGGTGTTTTGGATGTCTATGAGACGTCTGTGACCCTGTCAAAGGTAATATCACCCTCCAAGCAACAACAATACTGTCCAGCGTGGCTCACATCCTTCCAGATCTCCTTTGCTTCCAACTACTTCTACGATGTAGGTATGGGTTTCCCCAAGATGAGCATGTTGGCCTTCTACTGGGCCTACTTCCTCCCTTCGACGGGTATCAGCTCTGCCATGCGCAAGTCGCTGTACGGCATCACAGCCTTTGTCTACATGTCATACCTGGCCATCCTTCTTGACGACACCCTCTTCTGCGGCACGGATGTTTCTGTTCAGTGGTCTCAGGAGGAGGGTGCTTGCAGTGTCTTTTACGCGCCTGAGCCGTTTATTCTCAACTTTACGCTGAACCTGGCTTGCTACCTTGCTGGTATATTACATCATCTCTGTCAATCAAGTCTTGAACTAAAGGTCTTCTAGTCTACGCTCTCCCTCTTATCCTGTTGTGCCAGGGTGTCCTTCAGCCCTCCAAGGGTGTCACTGTCACCTTTGTTCTCGGTTTCCTCACTATCTGCACCACTATTGTCCGATTCGTCACCCTTAAGGTCGGCACTGGCCAACCGAACCTTGTCTGTAAGTAAAATGAACCCTTTGGCAGTTACGAATGTTGTCTAACGACTTCTCTGTAGACCCTCTCAGTATGGTAGAAATGGCACTGGCTATTATCGTTGTGGCTCTTCCTGGCTTGAAGCCGCTGGTAGATCGATCTCCCAAGTACGAGGCTAATCGCGAGGTGGTTGAGATCAAGAATTAGGAGAGGATGAGGGAGATTCATAGCATACAATGGCACTTGGAAGGATAGAGTCATCGGATGCGCGTGAGCCTTACGAGTCTAGACAGCCAGCGGTTGCTTAGCAGATTAAGTTTGAGTTTAATTAGTCACTATCTCGACATTCTAGTATTTTCTTACAATATCAGTTGTAAACCATCTTTATGGTAAATGGATCGCATGGTACAAGGCCCTCCACAATTGAGCAAGGTTAGACATATGACTCATGTTTTTAGTTTCCCAACGCCTTCGTGTAACAGATCCATTCTTGATTGTGATTTAAAGGTGCCTCGAGCCACATATTTCGAAGGTTCACACCCTCAAAGCAGGGAGGGTAGGACCGTGCATTTAACGAGTAAATCGATACCTTTACACAGCCCTAGTAATGTTCCCCATTTGCCAAAGGTTCTTCCATTGATAACAAAGAGTCCCAGTTAGCATCGTATACCCAGATATAGTAAGGATCAAGAGGATCAGTTATAGTGAGCCTTTCGCCAATGTTTTCGGGGGTTGGTTAATCAGGAAGGACAACGAAAGTGTTTTGCAGAATGCCAGGTGATGAGAAAGTTTCTCTGTGGTCATGGAAATGTCTGTCAGCCGTCAGTACGAGGTGGTTACGATTTGGATCCGATGTTGCCAAGCAAAGGACAAATGACGTACTGTTGGAAAGCATCCTCCTCAGCTTGATCTTGAGTAGAGGGAGCACTAGCCCAATATTCCGTCCAAAGATCGTCCAGTTCGGTTTGACTGCGCTTGGCGTTGAAGTAGATAATCCCTAAGCACGCATATCTAATAGAACGCCCAGAGGGATGAGTAGGAGGCGGCAGATGATGCGATCATGTCTCGATAATATTCCATACGGTAGCCCATCGATGGCCATATTTCCTCTCGACATTTCTGGTCTTGTAGAAGACGAAACCACACGAGTGTTGAATATTCAGTATTTGCTGGATCCATGCCGGTGGCGGTGGAAAAACTTGTTCCCAAATCTCCTTAGAAACATCTTTGAACTCTGACTCGATCTGCTCGCATTATTCTGCCAAAAAGACGTCCGAGAGCTGGGATAATCCATTCGGCATTTCGCTGAGCTACTTTTCTATCTTCGTAGCGAATAATTCTTTAGCTCTTTCTACCAGAGTTTGCAACCTTTCTTCCTGAAGCCGTGCCTCATAGGCCTTCCGGAGAGTATCATGGCCTTCTTCAAGATATTGAAAGTCATAATAAACCAGTTTCCAAGCATCTAACTGGACAGGCATCTTCGAGTTTCAGAGGGAACACGGCGTGAACAACCAAACAGTGACCGGATCGAACGTGGCTGTTGGTGATGCGTTCAACCATCTTGTCCTCATTACGAAAGAAGCATGCTTGGCCGAGCAGGGCTCTTCGCAGTCCAGAGACTACAATATCTCGGTGGGGTCAGTCAGGGCCATTTCCACAAGGTCGCGGCCTGCAATCCTCTCCCAGAGCGCCTCTGCCCTCATCTCCCTCTCAACTTGCAGCCCGATCCTGCAACGTTCTTCCTTGGACAAGTATTTCATGCCTTAATTTCCTTCGTGTGATGACGAATTCTTCAAGTTCCTGCAAAGCTTAAGTGCTGAGTTCATTGAGTCAGTGATAAGAAGAGACAACTTGACGTTCTGTGAGGTTGTATCCTTGACCTATGGATTACAAGTGTATCGAGATAGAGGTCTTAACGAGTTTTTCGATAACATTTAGTTTTGCCTTTCAAAACGATCTTTCCTCTAAAGAACAACTGTCCTACTATTTCATCAAGTTTGTTACACCTGAGCAAAGTTGCCAATCTCAGCCCCGATGAAATAATATCACGGATTCTCACGTTCGATGGGTCATTTTGGGATTCTGACCCAGAGTTTCAGCGCCTCTCTCAGGTTTTTATACATGTCGCCAAGAGTAATCCTTACCCCAGTGTCACAATATTAGGCTACTTAGCCGTATGCGCATATTTATTCATTCTACCCCAGGGCGGCTTTGTTCTTGCCATATGGGGAATGCCCGGTTGGCATATCTCAGAATTGGATGTAGGAGCCAGACCTGAGCAATAATCGCCGTGCGATTCACAGTCTTTTTACTTCATCTTACGCGAATCTGACTGACAACAGCAATCATCTTCATGGTCTTTTCAACCATTGCCGTTTCTGCAATTTTGGGATTCTATCTCGAAATCAGGGCTTCCGTATGCTTGTTACTTCATGTGCATTATTCTGTCCCAATTTCAATCGCATATCCATACAACTGGCACTGATGATAGATATTATGGGCTGAGGTCTCACCTGAGTAGTAGCACGCCACTAACGCTTTACAGTTCTTGATACTGGCCTTATTTAAAGCTTGGTAGTGGCATTAGGGGTTCAAAGTTGATAGGCCAGATAGAACAGGAATTAACTCAGGCCATATAGCAAACATTATAGTGGCACGTATTTTCATCTCAAATACCTTAGCTAGTAGAGGGAGACTGTTCAGCTCTTGGCGTTAATCCGCTTTAGCTTGGCAACTAAGTCAAACGGTATAAGTTCTTGTGTAATATCCCGAGCTTGCAGTGCTCATTATACTTGGATGTCAAGCTTGGAAATAACTGAGCGTGGAAAAAGACGGTACTATAACTAACCTCCCGTCCTGATCACGACTTGAAATATAGAGTGCAATGTAAGACCACCCCTTATTAACCCCGGAGTTTTAATCACATATAAAATTCTTTAGTTGCGTATTTTTCCATTAAATAAATCCGCAAAGCAATAGAATGTTTTATGGTAACCTTTATTTATTTGCTATCAAGTCATCAAATCAGTAGTATTCTGCCTAGAAAGACATAATTCTTCTGCTATCAACAAGACATCGGAATAGGTTCGGAAAAGCGACGTTAGTTAATCATTCCGATTCATCCCCTGACAACCAGAATGTCACTGTGCCAAGTCGGCTTACCGACTTCCCATATCATGACAGCGCACTTAGGGCTGAATTATCCTCGCAGGTGATTTCCTGAGCTGTAAATTTCTGTGCCGATGGACAATTGTCAACTTCATTTTCCCCACTCGAATCATGTGCAAGGGTATAAATCCCTTCATCTTGTATAGTGTTGACGTTTGTTGAACTGATAAAGATCGTGTGATATTTTGATAAGTGACTTAGTATTCTAATAGCTTCGTTCGATGTGTTCCATTTCTAACATCTAGCAGATGTTATGGTGAAGTTCAGCGACGCTGAGTGTCTCGAAGAGATGCCTAACAGTGAGCTGTGCTCTGCTTGTTGCATTGGTCGACTTCAAATGATGCTGGCCTGCGTCTTCTCCTACTACGCAACAGAGCCTTACAATCACTAAGCTCTCAAAAACGCAGTAATGCGCTGCAATTTGCCTCATAATTCCGTAGATACTCAAGACTTCTTGCAAACCTTATTGTCTCACTCACTTGCATTGTGATATTTGATTACAAAACGGCAACTCGTGCCTATGCGACATTATTTCCTTTAATGAATGAATCTTTACTTTTCAAATGATTTTGGTCATGCCATTAAGAAAAGGAGCAACATATTGGAACCTTACCCTGTCTCCCAGTTTCGGATGCTATATACAAGACGACTAAAGTTTGTCTTGCTTATGCCGAGACGACATTATGTTGAAATCATGCTGTAGCTCATTCCCGACCTAAAGCCTCTTCGCCCTGAGTAATAGCGCAGTCTGTACGTATGGCCAAAGGGCTTTTTGGAACGAGGAGCTATCATTGAGGCAATGCAATGTCGAGTGCAAAAATCTCGCTGATATGTCTGTCCTGGAAAAGGGACGGCCGAGACTTTCTGGATCCAACCTGATCTTTTCTGCTTAAAATGTGAAAGAGAAGTGTCATCCCCTCTCCTGACGGGGGTGAAACGGTGCAACTGCGTTCTGCCAACCCCTAGTATCATCCCTGCGGCCGAACCTGGCTGTCATCTTTCATACCCTAGCGATCCTGGGGAAAGTGGTGGTGGGGTCACCGCCAGCGATGTAGGTATATCGGGCTGGGGGCTGAGTGAGGTCTGGTAGCTTGATCTAGTAGACAAGGCCATTAATATCCTGTTAAACATGGAGCTTAGCTCTACCCACTGCCCTATCGAAGCGGTTTACAACCAATTCTAATTCGAATGCACTTAAAACACCAATCCTGATGTCACGTTAAATAGCTTGTGGCGTTACATGAGACCGCCACACAATCCTACAGACTTGAAGCTTGTAGAAGTACCTTGTCCAATGGGGAAGACTGGCCATCAGTCACACAACAAACAGTAAATGACTGGGGGGTGGGAAATGTCTAGTTAGCGCTGGTGAGTTTATGTTTATGCATAATCAGGATACGAGGTCAACGGCAAGGAACAGCATCCTGCCTTACGGCTGACACCAATGAGCTTTGTAGGATCGCAACTGTCATTAGTAAATCAGGGTCACAATGGCCGGCTCATGAAAGTTAGCTTGCCAAAGGACTTCCATGTAACGGTAATTTTACTTAGTGCTGTACCGCTGAGGTAGAAGTTGAGCGACCAGTGGCAGCACAATATAATCGAAAATTTAAATTGCGCTGCTTTAAAAATAAATGTGAGGATCCAAATCCTCGTCAATGAGGCTTGTTTGTAAAGTGTTCGTCCATTGGACTGAACAAAACTAGTCAGCCCATTTTGTAATTTGAGAAACATTGGCGTAGAGCTAATCTTAAAATCTAGAGTATAGAGCAAGTAAGTAGACAAGAACGCCTTGCTCTGCTTTATTGAAAAGGAGGCTTACCTGGTAGGATCCTCAACCTCGTCGGCAAGGCTTTATCGTCATAACCACTGGTTCACAGGAGCAGACGCAAAGGAAGAGGTCAGCACTCCGAAAAAAAAGGATGAAATTTGTAATTGACCGAGTTTCGAACTCCAGTCAAGCTGTGAATATATAAACCCGCTGTTAATCTTACCTCTCCACACTTCTCAACTCTTATCACTCAAACTTTCAGCTACAAGCGCACCTTGAATTATTTCAGCCAAGATCTCCTACTACAACTCCAAAGTCGCTTCGCCAGTCTTCAAAATGCCTTCCGTCTCTTCCGTCATCCCCATGTCTCTGGCCCTCATCGCCGCTTCCGCCCAATGGGCCAACGCTCTCGGCTGCTACAACATGGGCCTTAGATTCAACTACCTCCACGGCGGTGAAAGCGACCTTAGCCAAGAGGTCATCAACGACATCCACACGACTTGCACTATGGCCGCCGGCAAGATCATCAAGCCTACCGAGCCCTTCTGGCACTGCTCCAACTGGGAGAAGACCATCTCCCCCAACGGAAACTGCTACCAAGACTGCATCGACGGTTGTGGTACTTACAAGGAGAGTGTTCGATTCGGCTGTCTCTCTGGCTGCGACCAGAACTGCGCCAAGCCCCCGGAGGGTGGCTTTAACCGTATCGAGTGGGCTGTTGAGGTCCGTGATGGCCAGACCGAGCACGAACTCACCTACGAGCAGTGCACTGAGGCTTTCAACATTGAGCTTGGGGGTTGCCAGTCGGGTAGCGAGCAGAACCACCATGGCTTTTGGTTCCGGATTGACCCTGAGGCTGGAGCTTGCGCTTAATTCTCGAGCCGGCTTGGTTAGGGCTTATTACTTCCATGTTTTTCGGGAACAGTTTGGTGGAATGATTCATCATTGAAAATGTTTCACGTTTTGGGCTGAGGTTTGGTGTTGGTGTGTTTTTAATTCTTAAGATAAATATCAACGAATATGTGATATAGATACAAATTAATTACCCCGTACTTTGGCTTTCTATTATGAGGCCTATCCTGAAACTGCCTTATAATGTTCATGTAGAGATTGTTTGTTAAGGTTCTTGTTCTTTTGACTTCTCAACTATGACTAGGTCTATAGATTGTACCAGATTGTATCCAACAAGTTTGCGCATAGACTTATGTCCAAGGTTCATCAGGAACGATTGATGTACTGATGAAGAAATGTGACTGAGTGTATGTCGAAGTCACTTCGTCAAACATGTCAGTTATCTGGTCAAGAACAACTGTTACCCGACCGTGTCAAACACCACCAAGTCTGAGCCTAAATTGAGTGTCACTGAGTATTCCTCTGTTGCTTGACTGTACGAAGCCGAGCTTACGTTGTTTATGATGGCACTATTGAGGCCACAACCATTGCAGCAACGTCTGCCTTCTGGGTTCGTAGTGCTCCTGTAGCCGTCAGGAAAACAATCTTGCCCATTAACAATGGAGACGAGGGCGAGCATAATTGGGATCGAGAACCGCATGTTGATGGGTGTTGAGGAATAATGGGCGCGAGTTCTGGTTCGGTGTAAGATATTGAAAGGCTGTTGGTAGCTTTAATGTCGATTTTTATAATTTGCTATGTAAACAGAGAGGAGGTTATGTATTCAGAAAATTGGCTCAGTCCTTCGGCTTCTTCGGGAGCAGTCATGACTAAGTAACGGGCGTTGATAATGAGGATCATCGAGACTAGCCAGGGAATTAAATTCAATGCGAGTAATTTCAGTTATCTGGTCCTGAGAAATTAACTCTGTGAAGTATGGAGTAGATAAAACATTCGGCTACTGGGCCGGCGACTATATATATCCCATGTTTTAGTCATATTGATTGGGAATCCAAAAAATGTCCTGCTTTCCAAGATTGATAAGTATTTTTAAATGTAGGAAAGAGTCATGTACGTCTGGGCTCTCAGCCTACCTGTAATCTGCACAGATAGTTATAGTCTAAATGACCGAGGATAGGTTAAGTAGCAGGAGGCATACATGAAAAGGCCTTAGCCGAGCTGTCCACTGAAGGCAAACCACAACTACGCCTTCATGTAGTGAGGCCAACAGCGCAGATGCTCAACCTCATTGGTTAGTAAGACCCACTCTTCCGCTCCTACTTCTCACAGCCTCATTCATATTTCAATCATGCACAGGGCCCCGCTTCTCCCATTCCTACATCTTCTTCTCACCCCATGATGGCCTTTGCGTCGACGAAGGCTTGCCAAGACTGGAAACAAGACTCTCTGGCTTGGCAAGGTTATTGAAGATCTCGAAAAGGGCTTTCAAAGGCACGAAAACCTTCTTCAAACCCGACTTTTACACTGCGTCTGCAGTCAAGCCGGCGCTGCCGAGGTTCTGTCACATGAATTCTTCAAGGACCTCAACGTTGCCCAACAGGCAATAACGAGAAAGCTCACAGAGGGATATACCA
This sequence comes from Fusarium guadeloupense, assembly GCA_021655865.1. NCBI lineage: Eukaryota > Fungi > Ascomycota > Sordariomycetes > Hypocreales > Nectriaceae > Fusarium > Fusarium guadeloupense. The sequence goes on from JAJJWM010000135.1 coordinate 16,296, forward strand.
AGCTGTCTGACTTTATCATTGAACGCATGCGAAAGTGGCATTATGCGGGGGTATTTCCATACCATGTGAACTGGACTTATTCTAGACGCCCCTAATTTTTACCAGATCCACTGGAAATGAAATTCGTGGAGAGTGCAGCTTTTGAATCTGACTTATTTCATGTCTTTTATATACTATCGCAATGTTCTACTCAAACGTTTTTGGATGCTTTACCCGTCATTTGTCGTGGACTGTTGAGGTGCTTCTCCCTATACTACCGTCTCGACAAACTCAACACTTTGGTCAAGCATATAGTTGGCCGGCTTGTGCAAATCCGAGAGCAATCAATCTTTCCCCCAACGACGAGATTGAAGAATATCAGAGATACGTAATTCGTCTGTTCTATTACTGGTACATAAATATATGGCTGGAGGAGGCGAATATTGAGAGGCGAGACCTCGCGCCAGAGAGGCAATCTTCAACACTAAATTTACTTCGCTTGTTCGCAGTTATGCTTTCTGATGTTCAGGGTTGGGAAAAGCCGATGCCACTTTGCCTAGTAGATCATTCTTCCTTGTGGGAAGTCAGCGACTGGTACTTCAGGGACCTGAGAATCTCTATGAGGAACGACTTCGTCATGACGAGCGGCTTCTTCTGTTTCGTGGTAACTAACTTTGCCACAGCCTACCGAATTCTCATAGCCCAAACTCACCAAGTGTCCGTTGAGCCTGGACCTGACATTGTAAGGCAGGCTCGGCATTATCTCAACCCCGTTATAATCGAGATTGCACCTTCTGAGCTACTGGATGCAGTTTTCTAAAAGCAAGTTCTTCTCTGTCCGGCACTATCAGAGCTTGGGCTTTGTAATATTTAATTCTTCCCTACCCTTCTTCCGGTGCTCCCTGTTCCATTTCTCTTTCAGAGCACCAGATCGTGCAGCTTGGTGCGAAAAGACCTCATATAGCTTATGCCACCCACCACCAACCGTTCTGATATCGATAGGTCGGCCAGTTTTGGCATTGATATAAACGCTGTAGCCGTATGTTTGAGCCACCACCGCCTGCTGCACGATGGAAAACAATACAGCAGTACCAAATATCCTGTCAGGCTCCATTCTGTCCCCTCTGAAAGCTGCGATAAGCTACCGCCGCGTCAGCTCAGCCATGACTGCTTGAACGGAGGGAAAACTTACTGCATCAGGATACTTCACTTGTCTTTTGATATCAAGCTCACATCTCCTAACGACAGGTAGAATGCCCTTTCCTGTAATTGTTTGCGTGTATTCTTCTTCGCTGAGATACTCATCGTAGCTTTCTAAAACACGATGGAAACATGTGCCGATAAACTGCATGTATCGCGACTGGGTCACATGGGCAAAGGGGTCTTGGTCTTCTGCCCAAACGACTCCGTGCTCGGCCATGGTCTTTGGATCAAAGCCCATATCCATCAGGGTGCTGAGCGCAGTTGCTCGCAAGCTTACGTATGGGTCCGCATTTGGATGAGGGGTTGGCGCTCCAGCACGCGAGAATGGTGAATTGTATGCAGATTTGGCGAGTCTCGATCCTTTGGATAGGTTATTGGAGTCCATCCTGAGTGTTCTATAATGGTTGGGGATATTTTAAAATCTGTAGGTGAGTTGCAGGGCACTCAAGTACGTAATGGATCTTTGTTAGTCTACATCATGATCGGAAACCCTTATGTTTTAGGGGCAAGGGCCGAATGCAACAGTAAGCTGACGCTCTAACCCTACTTTGTAAAGTTGCAGGGAAGGAATCCTTTGGTCAATATTGTTAGCCTCAATACAAATGGTCCAGAATTTGCAAACATAGTATGAGACTAACCATACTTGACACGCCGTCATGGCTGGATCACTCCCTCTATTGCTTCTGCTATCTAATCTCTTATCTATATGCTTATCTGTTATACAATTACAAGCAAATAATAGCTTAAGAATGCAAATGCGAGTGAGTAAGGCCGGTGACCGAAAGTGATTCTCTTTTTGTGGTATTGATGGTATAACACTCTATGCTCATTCGAACAGCCATACTCAGGCCAAGAACGAGATTAAACATTCTACAATTCCGCCATACCTAAGTAATCACCGGACTCTCCAGCTACTATAGAAGTGTGGCTAGCAGCTTCATAGGCGTCTCATTTTCTAGGGTTCTTAAAGTTGTCGTAGGCACAACTACAGGCTCATAGGCTGTTGGAATAGAAGTGTGTAGGGTGGGTTTTAATAACTTTAACACGAGCTCGACCCCAGCTCAGCAGATACTAGATTGTGAGCTAGACTCCAGATGGTTAGATTGAAATGAGGAGGTGAATCTGTCAAGCCACATCCAGCCATATCCTATAAATATCAGGTTTTCAGTTGTTTCACATTAAAAACACTCAGTAAGAGTTCAATTTCAAGAATGTTCGCGTTATTCGAAACATAAGATGGTGTGTTCCATAATTCTCCTCATTGGAAGTCCGTGCAATGGGCTTATAGCATGTTCAAAAGACAACAGTGCCTGATGGATTCAGATAATGTGTTTCTGCGATTAATTTATCATCTCAGTCCTACAGTTTAGTATAATACGCTTAGTTGTTTTCAATAAGCCCCTTGTCGTTGGATTTCAAACATCATGTCATGTCAATCGCTAGTGTCAATTTGTGCAAGTTGGCAAGGTTAAAAGAGGGATAATTTCCCGTTGCTCCATCTGTCACGGTTGCCTAGACGTCAAATACGATATATTGAAGCAGCTTTTGATGTCTTGACCTTCTCACCTACTTATCCTCATAATGTCTCCCACTGAGAAAACCTCCAATGGCTCAAGAGCGTTTTACCGCATCCCAAGCGAGGTCACCACTCTCATTGCTAAGGAGGCAGCTGGCCCAAACGTAGAGAATCGCGGGCGCCATTGGTATAGATATGAGGTGACCTATGATGTTGGCATAGTATCATACTGATCAAATTCCTAGGGATACATATCAGTGCCTCAAGAATCTGCGACTCACTCACCATCTCTTTGCTGATGATACCTATATCAATACCATCCTGTTCGCCTCTCTTCAGCTGGAGCCGACGCAAGCAGGGCTGGAAGTATTTAACTTGGCGATGTATCACGGGTTGCTGGTTTCGCGCAGTCCATCACATTCATAACGCCCCCAAGCTGGGAGCTGCCATTGAAAACATTCAGCAGCATCGTTACACTTTCAAATCTGAGGAGTGCGCCAAGGAGGTTCACGAGGACAGATATCCATCATACTTCCCCGAGTACATGTTTCACGAACCTCTCAAGGAGTCGTTTGTCAACGAGCATCCGCGAGGAAAATGGCCCTACTCTGAAGAACAGCTTCAAGAAGGCTTTATAGCCTACATGGGGGACGCGGAAGGACCTAAGATCTTGCTTGAGAGATCAGAAGGGCCACTCAAATATGCGTGGGTAGATTTGCTACGGAACATAGGTGGTCGTCTGCGCAAAATTCGTTTCGTCAACTATCGATGCCATGGAATGCGCCAAACTTAACTCTACGACACGCCTAAACTTGATGCTGAGCAGCTCCGTCGCTTTGGATCTTATTGGCATGGTGACTCGGACGAAGAGTATGGGTGTCAGCGAGTGATTGGTATTGCAGGCGAACACCTCTTCAACATGGCCATGGCTTGTCTAGCTGAGTCAGGAATCGCTATTCGTCAGCTCAGCATAAAACATCAAACGACGGGCGATTTTGCGTGGGACATTGCTTCGTACTGGAAGAGGCTCGACTTGAGTTTGCTTGAGAAACTCAAGTTTATGCCTGCCATTACACGGAATGATCGTGATGTGATTGACAAGACTTTGCTCAATGTCCTACCATCACCTGACGAGAATGAGGTTACGAAACGTAGTAGCGATGCAATTCATGCACTCATCGAAAAGAGCCATTGCTCCTTACAGCGTCTCAAAATTCATGTCAGTGGCCGAATCGCATGGCCTTCTCACCCAATTCACTTGGACATGCCATGTCTCAAATATCTTGACTTTCGCAATAGTGCGCACGTCACATTTCTAGGCGAATGGCTAGTAAAGGTTACACAACAGCAGCAATCGGTATTATCTTGCTGCCACTGGGCAAAGGGTCTGGAATATCGTGGTTGGAGCAAGCTTTTCGACGCCATTCGTGATCATCCCAATGTTGCTGGACCCTATGCTAAGGGGATCCATCTCAACGTTGATTAGATAGTAACTTGTGACTGGATCGAAATTGGATATCTTGGTTTAGTATGCAGTGATGAGAAGGCTTTTAAGAAGTGGTTTGGTATTGTCGATGTTGATGACCTTGAAAATCTTGACAGTGCTTTCGAATTGCACTGGTACAGCGCTGTACCCTATGAGAGAAATCGGGTTTTGAGATATTACTTGTAAGATGAAGACGAGGATGACTACGAGGTTGACGATGAGAATGACGATTCGGATGGCGATAACGAGGATGATTATGAGCTTTTAAGAACGTTCATCATATTGTCGCTATTTGTCACCATGTATGAATGGAACGCATATAGTAGCAGGCCTTTGAAGTATCAAACTAAACAGATACTTATAGAGGCTAGATCTTTAGGGTGTAGATCGTTCATCAGCTCGATAGGAAGGCCACCTTCATTTTCATCACCCCTGTGTGCATGATTCAACGCACGAATGAAGAAGCAATCTCCAATCACTTCAAATGGACACTTAAAAGATCCATGAAACTTGACACGTGGTCGAAGCACAAAGGGAGTATTTCCGCCTGGGAGAATATGTATCTCATCATAACGTGTCATCGACGAAGGTCCAAGTCCCATACTCATACCTATACCTTCGTCACGAGTAATAAAAAAGACCCTGCCCTCCGTTACTAGTCTCATCTCTTTCTCAAACGATCTGCATTGTCCACTTGGCTTCATCTGGCTGGCATCCAAAGGAAGCTCAGTTCCAAGTTTCCTTTTCCACAATACGACATCAACCTCGGGGTTCACGTCTAAGAGCTGCGGAAGTAAAGATGTCAGAAACCATGAATAGGCTGAGTTATAGTCTTCGGGGTGCAGTAAACGAATGTTTTGGGAGGATTCCGCATATATGTCGCCAACAAGAGTTCTTACAAAGACGGAGCAGAAGCTGTCCGCCCCATGTGAGAGAACAAGGTTCTGCACGTGAACTACCCACGTGCTGATCGAGATAAGGCGAGAAGTCGCATCAACCCATGTGACAATTCTTGGTCCGCAGTCGTAGATTTTGGCCATGGGCCTCGATTCGATGGCAAGAATACTGGGATCGAATTCCAATCTCAGTTGTTCGAGACTCAGCCTACCAGTATCAAGCTCATTGATTATGCCTGGGCGTTTGAGGTGCTGCATCCAGGTAGCTGATCCAGAGAAGACGATGGAATTATCAAACAGACCTGAAGAAGTGCAGTCCCCAGGTTCTGGTATTTGGTTGTGTATCCGTATGATCTCTTGACCAGCTAAACGGGCTTTGTAAACTTCATCTGTAATTTTTTCATCAAGCCAATGCTGCAGGGCCTTTTCTGCCAGGAGTGCTATTTCGGGAAGTGAATCATTGTTCACGTCTCCTGGATTCAGCATATCTTCGCTAAGAAAACAAATTTGGTCGAGGGCCTTCGCATCAATTTCAGCCTTGACCACAATCTCCGAAAAGATGGCTCTTAAAGCACTTTCTTCAGGTCGCATCCCAAATCTTCCATTGTGGCGAAGAGCCTTGTATGAATATAGCGTCACCATCTCTGCTAAGGCCTTGCGTCTGAAGTATTCCAGCTGTGTCAAAATTGATGATACACTTTCAGTGCGACCTCTAGAAGAGTTCTGAACATTACCAACGGTTGGTGAATGATATATTCGCATAATAATAGCTTTCTCCTCCTCCTCAGAAAGCTGCAAAGAGTTGTCCAGGGGCAACAGGAACATGAATCCAGACTCCGTACGAAGTGCTCGTAGTGCTTGCTGGAAGTATTCTCCCAAACCCCGTAAGAAGCGTCTTATGAGAAGCCTTGAGCAGTAATCCAGGCTCTTCAATACTGCTTCGAACCCTGAGAAAAACTCCCATGGCAATGAGTCATGAGCTTGGATGAATTGCAAGATCGACAAGTCGCGGCAATTTTCCATCAGATTTGCGTATTGGCTGAGACACCGCCTTACCGACCACAAGCTTGGGTCGAGGGCTACGTCTGCATTCGTCCACTGTAGTTTTAAAGACCCGTTCATAATATAGTCTCTCAACACGTCGACGATTTCTTGTGGTAGCTTCTTTCGTTTCCCCGTTCTGATCGCTTCATATAGGCGTCGCATTCTTTTAGCCATCAACCGCCAGTACTCCTCTTCACTGTCGACAACGTTAAGACGCCATTGAGAACAGGCTGAGTAAACACGCTGGAGTACCATCCGATTACGGTCTGGTTCTTCTATCGCAGCACTCCAGTCTGGAATCCAGCTCGGCAACTTTTGGTTATTCTTTCTCCGCATGTCCCCTGTAAGGGCAGCGAGCGAGCCTTCTTGCTTGACCAGGCCAAAGAAAGTCTGGCAGTAGACTTGCATCGTATCCTGAGAGTAATCGGGTTGGAGCCCGTGGGTTCCACTGGCAAGGCCGAGGAGAGCAAAGACCTTATCCCGGTCGTCTGACGCCTGACGGGAAGAGAGTTCCTGTACAAGGGATAGAAGTGTAGCACCTCCATGCTCTCTCCAACGAAGACGTAGGTCCTTGATCTCAAGAACCTGTCGTGAAAACCTTGGTAAAACTTTGGCATACTCTCTGTCTATGCCTAGCAACGAATCGGCTCCTTCTTCGCTGGATCCCCAACCCAGCTCATCGCAGTTCTCTGCCGCGGTCTCAAACATGGTCCATGGCACAACAACGTTACCATACTGGATAAGCACTTCTGATGAGACGGTAGCTTCTTGGACCACCCATATGCGGTGCCACCACTGACTATTAATCAATTGCCGAAGGTGTTCGAACAGGCGCCTCTTGCTCGAATCTTTGCCACTGGCAATTTTAACAATGACATCTTTATAGCAATCGATGTCCGACAATGCACGAAGTAGACAGCTTGTGCAAAAGGCGAGCCACGGTGGACGTTTACACAATGTTTCCCATGACTTGCAGAACTGGTCCATCAGGGGGTCATCTCGAAGGTCGTTGTAGAAGCATACAGAAGACTCCGGTTTGTCCTTTTGGTAGTCTCTGGGAATGCGATAGTTTATACCATCTCCTAAAGAGACAATGACTCGTTCTGCACATGAATAAATATCGCGCATCATTGCAACCTGTGTGCTTCGTTCCAAGATATCCTTTTGGTTAATACACTATGATAAACATTAGCTAGCTTGATATATCGGGTTGGGAAGGAGAACTTACAACTGCATCAATCCAAATTGTTACGGATCGATGCTCATCTCGAAGGTGACGAATGGCGCATGCGAGATTGACACCTATTCTGAGGTATTGCTGATCGACAAGGATGTTTTCGAAAGTCTTTGAGGAGCCCCAAGCATACGAGAGGGCGATATAGGGCCGATCAACCGTGGTAGTAATTCTGACGTGGTCGAAACTGCAGCAGATTGGATCGTCCCATCGACCTTTGTGGATCACTACCACACGTATCTTCCTGTCCTCCAGCGGAGTATAATGAAGTGGAGCCGAGGTCATGGTTTAATGGAGTGAAATTTCCTGTCCTCTAACAAGTTGATGAGTTCAGAAGGTGAGCGCAATTGTTTTGCTGATAAAAGGGTTTTTAATGAAACTTGGGCTTTGACAAATTGAAAGAACGTTGATGCCTAAACACCATACTGTAAACATAATTGCCTCACCCTAACGAGTCTGCCTTGTGGCGTTCACCTAAGACTCGGACCACTCAGGATGTGGTGACAGATAACAACCCTGTCCTGTTGGTCTCATTGTAAGCCTGCAACACTTTGCACTGCCCCAAATTTGTGTCATGCAGTATCCCAGATGAGACTATTACATATATACTTCTAGCAAAATCGTGCTTTCCTCCCTGACCAATATTTTCCGCCCAAGTTCTTCCCCTTCCAATTCTTGATAAAATCAACATCTGCCAGGTGATTCGATGGAAATTCATTTTGAGCGAGACGTCAATACCACCGATTCCGCTATGGTTTCACATAGATAGGGAAACATGGAGGACCAGGTATCATTTGATGACATGCTCGCTGGCAAACACCACAACAAAAAAGGATACGCCAAACTTGTGGGATGTCGCAAACAAGCCCAAAGAGACGGTATACGATATGTCTGGGTTAATACCTGCTGAATCAACAAGGCCAGCAGTGCTGAGCTCACTGAAGAAATCAGCTCTATGTTTGGTTATTACGAGCGTTCAAAAGTGTGCTATGCCTCCTTGAATGATGTCACCACTGAACCTGGTAAATATAGATTCGAAATTCCTTCATCTTTCTCTCAGAGCGCCTGGCTTACGCGAGGATGGACTCTCTTGGAACTAATAGCTCCAGAATATGTCAAGTTCTTTGGCTCGCAACGGTCGCTGCTAGGAAGCACAACAGACCAATTACTCTCCCAATTTATTGTATCTATCACAGACGTTGACCCGATTGTATTGAGTGCGCCTGCCGCGATAAAGGTTATAAGCGTTTCAAAGAAGATGTCTTGGGTTGCTCGAAGACAGACAACTCGGGAGGAAGATACAGATTCGATTACCACACAACAAACGCTGGGTTATCAATCCGCTTACCTTTGATCAAGATTAATGAGTAGAGCGGGCTTCACGTTACTTTCCTTGCATGTAGCGAAGGAGGACGACACATGTCATCGGCAATCCTTTTGTACACCAGCCCTGGGGCCCCAGCTAGTCATGTCTGGCGAACAAACTTAGACTTTGGTCCAATTGAACATGGCAGTGAACGATGGTTCACAGGCTCTGGTCTTGGAAAGACACAAATACACGATATAAACATACTACCTCGATTTAACACGATACCCGAGGATTGTATCGAGCTAACATGGAATGGGACCAACATTCTTCACTACCTGTGTAGGAGTACTACAAAAAGGGTGTTTGGATCACAAAAGAAGCCTGTGAAGATAATGCTCAATGACGAGTTCAGATACATACCAGACCCATCCTTCCTTTAACTGGGTTTATCGAACCAAATTCGGCGCTTGATAAATCCTCATCAGACCAACAGATTGCTCGAGTTGCTTCATCGCAGACGTGTTGCCTCTGCTCGTACACTACTCTCGCGTAACAGACAGTTCTACGGCCGGAGGAAAGAACTGCAACAGCTTGTTGATATCTTGGTCGCATCTGGCAAGCAAGTAGCCAGCCTCAGCTCCGGTCCTAGGTTCTGTGGGTTTCTGGTTTGGGGGCATGGGAAAGTCTCAGCTGGACTCCAAATTCAGCTACTACTCTCTGGAGAACCACATTTTTGACAAGGTACTCTTGATTGCATGTTTAAAACTGGAAGGTGCCGCCAATGCATTTCGGGATTTTGCATTGGAGCTCGATCTCGTTAATGCAAGGTTAGCAGAGAGTAACCAACAAGCAACTATTGAGGTCGTCCAAGGGTGGCTAGCCAATGATGGAACAATATTGTGTCTTGAAAACCGCATAAGAGAGTAAGATGCATCCTTATAGACCGTCCTCAACTTATCCTTCGCACCATATCCTCAGCCGGACTATTTGACCAGCCAGCACTAGATTTGATCAACAATTTTGCAAACTTCCTTGAACTGAAGAGAAACTAACAAGAATACCCTGCAATCCCTACTGACAGGATTATGAAGAATGCCGATCTTGTGATAGTTCAAGTTGATGCGTCGGGATGTGGAGGTGACGGGATGCGGCCTGGAATATGGAAGCCAGTTACCTGCTGAGGATTATACCCCTCGAAGCTACGGGATGTCAACCCCACATGCTTCGGCAATCAAGATGAAATCTGCGGGGAGATTAATGCTACCTTGTTGTGTTCTTATACATGAATGGACGAAATCCGCCGTACTGTCGTAAAACAACGTCGCGTTAAGAGGTCATTGGTGGAGAATAGCCTCGAACTTGATAACCATGACCGTAGATGGAAAAGTCTTTTACGGGAAGAAGGCCGACCTGTAATTATCCAGTCTTGGCCGAAAAGGATATAAAGAGAGTAAGCTTAAGTCAAAACAAAAGACTCCCATGACACAGTATCAGTGCATTCACGACATTGACAATGTATCCCAACTACAAGCATTTGGCGGCAGCCCTCTGCTTGTCAGCCAGCATATCTGTTTACGCTGCTGAAAACGACTTGAGCCTTACACTGCAACTGCCGAATCATCAACCGCAATGGGCACAAAAGCTCTCACCATACCTCGCAGGCTTCAGTCTTGAAATGGACCGCTGGCCTGACTGGGCAGGACAAGAGATTGGAAAACCCAACAAATACACCAACCAGCTTTTGCTCAACCTTGCAGAAAGGACCGGTCATATGCCTTTCTTGCGGGTTGGAGCCAACTCTCAGGACAGAGCGACGGTTGACCTGAATGTTCGAGTCATGAATTCGACTTTCCCGGAACCAACCGAGCAAACGCCCAATCCAGAGGCGGATCACATCTACATCGGACGAGACTTTTACGCTCTCTCTGGAAACTTGCCTCCTGGCACGCAGTTTATGTGGGGTATCAGCATGAAGAAGTTGAACCTGACCGAGACAAATATCCAGGCCCGGCTGTTGGCCCAGAGTTTCCAGGGTGACCGCTCCAGGCTGACCAAGCATGTTCGACTTGCCAATCTTGAGCTGGGCAACGAGCCCGATTTCTGGGGAGCCAACCCCCGGAACCCTGGTCCTTACGGCCTTGAGTGGACACCTGTGAACTGGACAAACACTTGGATCAAGTTCGCCAAGGCCGTCAGCACAGAGGTCGAGCTGGGCGGTCAGAATTCAGGCAAACCCGGCCTATCACCTGGCGCCTTCGCCGGCTTCAGCTCAGGTATCTGGAAACCTGAAGCTCCACTGATTGCAGGCTTGTTGGACGATCCCCTCATCAAGAGCAACACTTTTCAGTTCACCGAGCATTCTTACTCAGGCTCGTTTGACCCAAAGAAGGTTGTCCGACCGGGAGAACTGATGAACAAGGGATCTATTCGTGCAAATATGTCTCTTAAAGCGCACGGACGAAATGTTGTGCGTTCCACGGGCTTGAAGTACATTCTGGTGAGTAGCTCGATACTTGGATTGGATATACCTGTCGCTGACCAAATATTTAGGCTGAAGTCAATTCTTACGCTCGGTAAGTGGTAATAAACATGTGTTGTGCCAATTCTAACAAACATTACAGCCACGGTCAGCCAGGTCTGAGCAACACGGTTGAAAGTGCACTCTGGGCCGTCGACTGGCTTCTTCTCGGCGCATGTTCCGGAGTTGAGCGACAATACTTCCATCACGGCGTGGGCTTCCGATACAACACGTTCCAGCCAACTAACGATTCAGACGATGGTCTCAACATCACCCATCCGCATATCCTTCCCTCCTACCACGCCTTTCTGATTGTCAACGAGGCCATTGGCAAATCTGGAAACGCCTTTGTTGCTGAGCTGCCCACAACAGACGATGCCTTGACGACGTATGGAATATGGGAGAGGGGCCAGTTGAAGCGCATTGTGGCCATAAACACTCAAGTCTACCTTGGCGAAGGTGAAAGGTCGAGCCTCAATGTTGATCTTGCTGGTTATGGCTCGGATCGGCAATTCAAGGTCAAGCTGTTGCGTTCGAAGAGCACCGACAGCCATACTGGAATGTAAGTCTGACTGGAATTTAGGCGTAAAGGATACATGGCTAACATGACACAGTACATGGGGCGGGCAAAGTTTTGAGACATTGTCGGGAAAGCCAGAGGGTAAGGTCAGAGAGGAACTGGTAAAGAACGGGTCGTTCAACCTGCCAGCAACTTCAGTTGCTTTGATCACTTTCACAAAGTGATAGGAAACTATAAACCAGGCTTCTGTCTCAGATTGAGGAAATCTAGGCTCACTACAGGCTAAAGAGGGTTTATCATCCTGGTATATATTTAAACTATCGTGATGGTTGGGGACACCATGAGACTGGGCAAGGGTTAGAATAGGAAGAGGCTGTTGATAGCACGTAGCTTCGATAGAACGCTGCATAGGTTACAAGAACCAATCGAATGGGAGTTTAGCAGTATATCCACAGACGATTCTTACTATCTTGCTGTCGCTTGAATTGCTTCTTCAACAATCCGCATAGCCTTCAAACATTCTTCATCTCTAAAGCGCGGAGTAGCAACTTGAATTGCGCAAGGAGCGCCGTGTAACACTTCTGGATCGTCTAGCCATTGTTAGCTGGGGGAATCAGGATGTTATGGTGGGGCAACGTACAATCAGGCTCGAATTCGGTATGAACTCGCTGATATCCTGGGTCTTCGAATTTTGACGAAGTTCCAAAAGGAATTACCCCTGCAGGATACTGGACTGGATGTAAGTTTATGTTTTGTATATGAAAGCTGCCACTCACATCAAGAACATTCCATATCAAGGTATAAACTGGGCAGCCATAAGTATCATGCGGCACGGCAGTTGTCGCAGCCGCTGGACTAAGGACGATGTCGAGGTCTGTTTGTAGCCATATATGTTGCCAACCTTTGGAGAACGCGAGCCGAGCATCGTTCAGTTTGGACATCCTCTCTGGTATGTCCAGATCCGGAGAAACTGGGAAATTGCCTTTCGAGAAGGGGTGGACGGCCCTGGCCACGGACGCAACCAAGGGTTCTCCTACTTCTCTTGAAATTGTATCGAGGTCTGGATCGAGCATACCGAAATATTGAAAAGCAATCCTGGCGGCTTCGCCAGCGCTGAGTTTAGGGTCTGGAGTCAGACGCAATATCTTGTGACCCGCCTTCTCGAGAGCGAATATTGCTTTTTCCAACGTGCGGCGAACAGGTGGGTGCAGCGGATAATCGGGATCCTCAGCAAGGATTCCGATTACCAATGGTGCGTCAGACTTCTCACCCAGGTCTCTCCACGGTACGTCAATGGCAGTTGGATCATACATCCAGGGTCGTTGGCCGATTGTTGTTCTCATGAATAAAAACAGATCATCGATCGAATTGGCTAGAGGACCAGATACTGGTTTAACTCCCGGAAGGCGGATTTGAGGAAAAGGATATAACGACTGTCCACTGAAGGGCACCCTGTCAGCTGTTGGCCTGAATCCGTAAACTCCACAGCACAGTGATGGAATTCGGATAGAGCCGGCGATATCACTGCCCACACCAAGAGGAGATCCTCTAAATGATATCAGTGCACCTTCACCTCCTGTTGAACCACCTGCCGTAAGATTGATGTTGTGAGGGTTGAGGGTTCTTCCAAATATGTTATTTTCGGAATCAGCCGTCTAATGTGAATCAGCCGAGAGGCAATACAGAACAAGGGGCAATGTTGGCTAACCATCATGGTTTGCGGGATATTTGTCTTGCAGTATAGAACTGCCCCTGAATCGAGAAGTAGCTGGACCAGTGCAGAGTTACTATCAGGCACGGGCTGTTTGAGAAATTCGACGTATCCCACTGTGGCATAATGGCCCCTGACAACGTTCGAGTCCTAGTATATCAGAATGTCGCTCCACTTCTATAGCTGATTTTGCGTACCTTGAGGCTAATTGGTAACCCATGGAGAGGGCCAGCCAACTTTCCGGTCGACTTCAACTGCTGGTCTAACTCCCTAGCTCTTTCGAGGCCCTCTTCAAAAAAGATCTCAGTCAAACAAGACGTCTTGTACAATGTCAGTTTCGGTTTGGCTAAGCGGGTGACTTAACGCACCAACTGCTGTGCCAGACTTGCGCGTTTCGAAAAGGCTAGAACAACTTCTTCTGAAGTAACTTCTTGTCGCGAAAGTTTTGCAACAAGTTCGGAAGCAGACAAGTTCTCAGTTATGTCTAGTTCTTTGGCCGATAGCAGGCCCGATCTTTGCACAGCCTTAGAAGCAATCAGCTTTCCTTCGGATGAAGTCCCAACACTTCGTAAATTGTGAAGCTGATCTTCCGACAAGCGCCATGCTTGGGGTATAGCGTCGAGTTGTCGCTGTTTGTGCTGAGCAGCGATCAGTTTCCAGTCATTTGTTGATGAAGGCATTGTTAAAGTAAAGAGGGTTAAATGTGATATCTAGTGATTTTTGGTGAGCTGCATGAATTTACAACAATGGCATTGCGGGCAATGGCGTCTCAAATAGATACCAATCATGCTGAGAAATACTTTTCATGGTCCCCGCAACGTCAACCCCTCAACTTAGCGGCGCATCTATTGCCCTAATCTGGCAATTCACGTCTGTTTAGTACACTCAGGCCCTCTAGTGATCTTCATTTACCGTATCTTGGAGCCGAGCTCTTCATGCGATCCGATATAAAAATGCCCTTCATGTGAATGGAATAGTCAGACAAAAATTCCCAGTCACTCTCGGATCACCATGTCATCCAACCAGGCCATTCGTCATGTTCCCTCACCTGGCAATTCATTTTCCCCTTCTGACTCCAATGTGCCTGACATGAGGATGCCACACTTGGAGCTCATATATAGAATCGTTGCCGACATGGACAAAGAAGAAATCTCGGAAATCAAGGGCGTTGATAACACCCAAGTGGCCCGATATGTTCTGCCGATCCAGGGGGGAGTGTCAATGGACCCCAGATCATGGGGGAAATTGTTGAAAGAAGCGGAGCCGAGTGGGCTCAAGTCATTAAGCCTGATCATGTAAAGCCGCCCCGGTTCCACTCGGAGATAAGCACTGACAGATGATCTGGGCAGTCATTTATAAGGCTCAACGTCATGTATACTTTGCGTATGGACGACGACTTTAATATACTTGTCAAAGTCCAAGGTATCTATCGGATCGGGCCAGGTGTAGAAGAAGGTGTGGCAGTAAAGGGCACTATCACTCAGGATGAGGTGGAATACTTTACACACATTAATTTCGAAGCGCCAGGTGAAAGTCCCTACAGTTGGCTCAACGGTATTGTTGCTATGGGTGTCATGATAAGGTGGCAAGAAAAGCCAGCCATCGACTGTTATAGGTTGACAAACCTTCCTGGAAAGATGGCGGCAAATTTGTAGATAGATTAGAGTCGAGAACCTACACATTTTCAGTTTTATCTTGTTATGTGTTCGTTAACATTTTTCTTATACAGCCACAAGTCGCTAAGAAGCGCTTGTGCGCTCTTCTGACACATAATCTCCTTTTATCTTTTGGGCGACATTTCCTCCAAAGGCCAAATTATGTTGATATTCCTGGCTGGTTTATCTTACCAAGAAATGGAGACTTCACGGAAATTCTATCCAAGCCTTAACCAAATCAGCAAAAAGCCCTCTTCCCTCCAGCGGCATAGATCAGTTCGCCTTCCGGATACTCCATATTATTAATCCAAAGGTGTTTTAACTACCTAACTAGTTCTGAAGCATAACATAACAAAAAAGTCAAATCTTGGATCTCTTCTCAACCAACCTCCAGTATCTCGGTGCTAGAGCTGTTCGGATCTTCTTTCCCCAGATGATCATAGGCACAAAGAGTGCTCCAATGAAGAAGGCAAGACAGGCGGCAAGGATATACAAATTGGTAAGACCCATATTGTTCAACCATGGGACGAGAGCAAAAGGCAAAGCGACAGAAACAGCGTTGCGTAAGAAGGCAACACCAATAAATGCTTCGGCTGTGAGCTGTAGTGTTTATGTTAGATAAAGTACCCTGGGTCCCTCACAGAATTCCACATACCTCGCGATAAGTATCTATGATCAAGGTGAACGTGATATCACCGTTGGCTCCAAATCCAAAGGCAAAGAATGCTCCGCCAATAGAGGGATAGATCCAGTGCATGCCCTGCAAGATATTAGAACGCCTGCCATAGGTTCAACCGCGAGTCTTGTACTCACACGATCCGCTGTAAGCCCAAACATAATCATTCCACCAGCCATAAAGACAGTAGTCACAATGAGTGGATAGAGTCGCATCTCAGGTTCAAAGATACCACCATTTCTTCTTGCCAACCGGACAATAGACCAGTCCGAGAAGGGCCCGCCATAAATACTTCCAAAGATGTTACCAACGAATGGACCTAAAGTCATATATCCGATGCCTGCGGTTGTGAAGCTATATGGTGGTTGAGAGAAGACAATGGAAACCACGGACATGTAAAGGACAAGCCAGGTAACACCAGACGCAAATTGCATGGCAGTAAACATGACATGAGGGAGTGTGATAACATGGAGTGGCATCATGAACAGGCGCGGGAGAGACTCTGATGTTGGTGTAGTAAAACGTAGACGTTGACGCCAAGTATTCATTGGGACCCTACGCCCAGCTTGAGTATTTATTGTAGCAGCGTCGGTTTCAATTCGGCTTTTATCCATATCAAACTTGGGTTCTTTCTGAATGGACGACGCTGCCTCGGCTTCATTCGAGGACGAAGCTGAGTCTGTCTGGCCAACAATAGTAGGGACGAACTTTGTCTCTTCGAAAGCGACTAGGAAAATGACAAATAGTATCGTGAGGGCGATGGAGAGAGTATAATACGACCATCGCCATCCTTGGGCTGCAGCTTGGGATCCTGAGGCAAGAGGAGTGAGGAACGAGCCCACCATGACGGCAGTGAAATAAATGGCATTGGCAGAGCCACGGTGATGGACAAAAAAGAGGTCAGCAATCTGGTAGCAGTTAGTATGGTCTTTCATGCATCAGCTTGATAGCACTTACGGTCATCTGCACGGCAGTCTCATTGACGGCACCCGCGAGACCCGTCAGGATGGATGTGATGATCAGCTCAGCATTGGTAGACATACGAGATGTCCACCAGGATATACCAGCAAGTGCTGAAGTTGAGATAACGTATGTCGAGCGACGGCCGTACTTGGTGGTAAAGGGGATGAAGAATATGCAACCCATGGCCAGCCCGGCCAGTTGTGCTGACTGAGCACGCGTCAACTGGGTAATGGTGACACCAAGATCAACAGTCATTTGCTGCCAGAAGATAATCTGGATTGATAGATTTGTAAAGGCAGCGACAGTAACGGCAATGGTGAGGCCATAATTAAGACATTTGCGCCCAGTGCTCCAGTTCTAGAATAGGGTCATCGTCAGTATAGAATTTCGCCTGCAAGGTGACTATGGAGACTCTACCAGAGGTTCGTTTGGATCTGAAGAAGGTGTCGGAGATAGCACAAAGGTCGATGCATCAGTAGCTTCCTCTTCTATGCAAGTTTCGAATGTAAGTATATGCAATCTTGGATAAGAGGATCGACCTTGTGCAGTACTCACCCAACACCAGCCGAACCTGGCCTGGAATGACAACCGAATCATGATGAATAGTCATGTTGAAGATGCAAGAGCGGCGCAAAACACAAAGCGTGCAGATATTGGTAACGCCTTCGTCGATGTTGATCGACAGGATAGATTGGGCACCCAAGTTTCAAGTCGCGACATCTAGGTTATATACGTACTTGCTTAAGGGACGTATCAGCTTCGCGATCATAACTCTTCTTGGCTTGTGGCAAAGGGTAAGGTCCCTGCGCAGGGGCAGATGCCGGGGAAGCAGATTGACCCTCAGACATTTGAGGTTTCTTGGCGATGTGGTTTGAAGCTACTACGACCATGCTCTCCTGGTGGCTGCGAGGATGATGCTCTTATTGGTCGATAAAGGTTTGGTTTGGGATCTATCTTTTGCCGCTGTCCGTTCCCAATGCCGATCTCTCGGCAAGCCATCTTCCCCGCAATCTATCCTCCGCGTACTCAATAACACTAAGCTCAAAGTAGCTATTAGATGCGCCGCGCGTCTATTACCTTCTTCTGTCTATAAACTCTCAGAGTCCCACTATACGTCAACAGCTCAGCCATCTCCAAACCTCTTATCGACGAGGATCAACAAAGAGTCTTGATCACGTCCAGTCGTTCCCGTAGTCTACTGCCGATGTAATGGGGCGTTCACGCAGAGGGTGTGCCAATTGCAAGTCGAGGAAGCGAAAGTGTGACGAAGGGCGCCCGAGATGCCAGGCATGTCTCCAGAGAGGGCTCGATTGCAGGGGCTACTCGACACCTCTCCGATGGGTCAACGGCGTGGCTTCGAGAGGCAGATTGGCTGCTGTTTCAACCTCAGATTCAGTGTTAGCTCCAATACCCCAGTTCGATACTACCGTATACTCAGTTTCATCGATGACCTCCCAGTATTCACCGTCCAGTCACGGCGAATCGAGCGTTGAGGGGTTTGACACGTCACCTTCCTCGAACACACATCACGGTCAAGATATCTTTGAGAAATGTGTGAACCCCTCATTCATGCGCATCTGCCGTCGTCATGGGTGCTAAAGCTTACCTAGTTCTCGGCTCTGGTCTTGGTCGGCTTTGTGCCACGGATACGCTTTCATGGGTGAAAGGGTCCTTCAGAGAAATGGCCCAACAGAGCCCTGCGTTGGTCGACATAGCTGCTGCAATCCAAGGTTATCTGGATGATGGGTGTCGTCGTATGTCTGTCACGTCTATGGAGAATGTTGACTTGGCATTGCAGACTTTCAGAAAAGAGGTTTCCAGTTGCAATGGGATTTTGCGGCCCGCAACAGTCTGTGCTGGGTTACTAGTGTGCTCTCTTTGTGTAAGATTACTCATCACCTTGTTACTCTCCCCATTTGGTTCTGTTCTTTCCACAGCTTGTCTTTCATCTTTTCTCAAACTGACTCCTGACTCAGCTCCTTCAAGCTCAACAATGGACTATGTACCTCGACTTGATGGTCAATGCCTTTGGCATTCGGAGGAAGCTAAGCACTCGGGGTCTAGTACCCGTAAGCGACCTGCACACGCGCCACGTATTGGAAGTTCTGGGCGTTATGGATCTCCCGTCCATGGTCTTGGGTCGGGTCAACTCACCAATTGGCATCTGGAAACTTCTTCGTAGCCTCCAAGACGATTGCAAGGCAGGACAGCTTGATGGCATTGAGGTTGTATCAGGTGTGCCGCGATCACTCCTCGATATACTTGCAGGCATGTTTGACAATGACCCCAAAGATACCGAAACTCGACTATGGACGTGGCCGGGCCAGGTAGGAGAATACGGCCAGTGTCACTTATGGGACAGTTGGAGATTAGCTGGTATTCTCGAGGTCCGACGGCAACAAAGACTCGAACGAAAGCGCAAAGGGATCCAAACCAAAGGCTATTGCAATTCTGGGACAGTACCTGAAACAGAGATTGTCCTTTGCCGTCTCATCACATCTATGGATGCCCTTCTTTACACCTGCAATGGGTCTCGAAATCGTCACTCGCTGGTCCATAAAGGACTCTTGTATCCTACTGTCCATGCCTGTCTCGAGGTTCCTTACTTGAAAGCACACCCAGCCTGGAAGAAAACTATTGATGATGTCCGAGATTCATTCTCGAAAGATTCATTCAACTTGATCACCATCACGTTTGAGTTGCTCGATGAAGCTTGGGAAAATGGAACGTCAACATTTGATATTGAAGAGGCTGTGCGGCAAAGAGGGGTTGAGATCGCTATATTCTAGTAAGAAACGTGGCATTTAGTGTTGTAACCCGTTTCTTATCATTGGAAAAGGCCAGATTCTCTCTTGAAATCTTCAAGCCACTCCAAGTTATCAGCCGGAGTCTGGTTCCACACATCATCGCTTGTAGAAGTAGCGTCAGTAAAGATTCAGAAGCCCAGAACATCGAAACACTTACTTATCATACATGATCCAGCGCGCCTGATACTGAAGCTCTTCGTCGGTAGGGACATGGCTAGTTGGGTTTAGTGGAGAGATTGTACTTGCAACAAACCGAGATAAGCCTCTAGTTAGTCCTCTATACATGTTGCCGTCGTTGAGCGACATCACCTTTTGTCCAGGCGTAATGAAACCTGTCCCTCCTCCAGGCGGCGAGAGAATAGAAGATCCTCCAGTATATGTGCGACTCTTGGACTCATTATCGTCGATGGAATTGAAGGAAGGCTCATTTACGCTATCCAGAACCAGCTCGCTTTGGACTCCTGGCAAGTACGACTCAACATCGACAGTAGGCAACCCTACCCGAAGCCGGAATGGGGTCAGCCAATGCGTGGAGTTGTAGATTAGACCAATCAACAACTTGATAAACGTGGGTGAAGCTTCAGGCATGTGATTGATGATGGAGCATGCCTCCTTTTGAAGCTCATCATTGCCAATGTCGAGGTTCAGAAGCTGCAAGATGTCGACGTAGTGCCGAAGGGAAGCCTCGAGTTTGCAGTCTTCAAAAATGTTGTTTTTACCGTGAATTCGCAGCTCAGTAAACCTTGATCTGGCGGCACTCTTCATAGGCTTCATCTGGGCCTCCTTTGCAACATCTTCAGACCCCGTCAAGAGATCTCGTAGCCAGGATGAAGCAATAGGTAAAGGGTGTTGGTATAATATCTCAGCACCAAATATTATGCAACAGGCTTCCAAGTGCAAAAGTCTATCAGGTGGTACGCAGTGATTGGTGTCGACGTAGTTGGAAAAGAAATAGTCTAGTTCCAATTGCAGCAGTTCAAATGCACTTGTCGAACTGTATGGCGCTCCTTGCTGTGTTGTGAACGGGAGTGGCGAGTTTCGTTCGTAGTCTATAAGATCTGCACTACCATTAGCGATGTAAAGCTCGAAGCCTCAGAGAATATCACCCACATGGTGGCATAGAATTTTCTACCATCCCAAGAGTAGACGTGTCAAACCCCCAATTTCCTTTCCAGTCAGCCATAGTCTTCCCCTCTTTGAAGTGTTCCGCCAAGTGGCTCACACGCTCAGACCATGTACTCATGCCGATTTCACAAAATCCACACCGGGACTGTACATGCTCGTATCTGGACTTCCAGCCTTCCATAGGCCATTTAGCAAACTGTACTCCGTGAACGAGACGGAGATGCTGCCTTAGATGATCTTTCCGATAGAACACCCGCTCTTCCCTTTCTCTGTTGCGACATAAGTCATGATTATGTGTCTCAAGATGATCAAGCTCGGGGTTGACAAGACCACAGTAGACACATACTGGCGCGCCCGTCTGATTGGCAATTGTTGGACCGGATGGCGAACACTCCCATTGCTCAAGGGATAGATGCAACGTCTTTTCATGTCTTTGCCAAGTATGTTTTGTTTTGAACGTTTCTGTACAAAACGTGCATTGAAAGCGATGGCAGACCTGAGACAAATCTCTCGGGCCACCGTTCTTGCTTCGTAGTGTAGCCCTCTTTCGCCTCTTTCTCAATTTTCTGATAGACTCTAGAGATGCGTCTGATGTTCGGGAATAGACAGAAGCACGAGAACTAATGCTAGAGTCCGATGTCTCTGCACTAGTCACGGATGTGCCATTCGAAGATGGTGCGTGCCTCAATCTAATGCCAGCGGTGTCGGACACCCCACCCGAAGCACTTGAAGCATCTGATATCGCTTTTGTAATTGCATCAACACTAGAAGGCTCATCTTCTGGTGGCGAATTTCGCCATCGCTCGAAGGGACTTTGCTGCTCGGCAAAAGGTGTCGGAGGGCGAGGAGGTATGTTTCGAGGGCCAGCATCTGTGGGTTTTGCTGGAAGATTGGGGGTAGGTGAAGGGTCAAACTTCTTCCTGCGGCGTGCATTCGCGAACCAATTGAGGATCTGTTGTTTACTCAAGCCGGACTGTCTCCCGAGATGTTCAACTTCTCTGACGCTGGGATAAGGGTGGTGGGTGTTACTGCCTAGCCACTTGTTGAGAAGTCGTACAGAAGTGAGGGAAAGTCTTCTTCCTGTTTGTGAAGGAACTGGTGTATTGTGCCGCTGGTCATAAAGCTCGACCATGTTGCTGGTTGCGGGTGAGTCAACCCGTGCGATATGCCCAAATTGTTGAGTGAGCCCATACGGAAAGGGACTACTTGACTCTTCGGTTTGATCTAAACATTTTGAAGTATCTAGATCGTGTGGGTTTATAGTTGTAATGTAAGTGGTTGGCGAGAACAAAAGGGCCAGTTCAGACATCCCAGCTGTAGATGGTGTGTCAGATTGTGGCTCATCCGCTAAGTAGTTTGGGATAGGGTCCATGTCTAGGTGGTATGTTAAGTGGCTATTAACGGCTGTGTATATACAACATACCCTGTCGCTATGTAATATCTCTTTGGTTGGTGGTACATTTGAAAAGAATCATGTCCATAAAAGAGGCAATGGAATGAGAGTTTCGCCCCGTGAGATGACCCACTCTTTTCTTGTCAACTTCAGCCCTTGGAGGACTGAGCTATCCAATGATAGTAGAGGCTGACACCTTCAGCTATCTTATCGATAAGCTTATCTATACTATAAATCGCAGCATTCTGGAAGCCCATAATCTGGTAGCGCTTACCCTAGACTATACGACGTAGCCTTAGATATTTCGTTATGTGTAAAGTCTTTGTAGCTCCTTATAGCTTACTGATGATAGCAAGACTGGTTGTCATCTTTTCTTTTCGTATACATAAGTTTTCGCCATCATAATGATTAAATTATACTGATTGGATGTGATGCATAGTGTTTTCTCTAGTGATCAATCCTCACATCTACCAACCTTTAACTTACAGACATGGCAACGGATTTAGATAAGTTGCTTTTTCTTGTCGCCCTTGCCTGATTTGATGCTGCTTTCATTTGGCTCCCAGCTCCAGGCAGGCTGACGGTATTGTCTGCTTGCTTAGAAAATTATGATAGTCCGCGCATTAGCTTGGCAGAATGCTCTGCACTGGACATATAAAATGCAATAAGAGTTAACTGAGGTTGTTGACACGTCTATTGATACGTCTATCTACAATAGTCTCAGTAAAGCTTCTGTAACCTCCTCGTGTATGGGGTCAAGTGTAACTTAGTGAAGGGCTGTAGCACACAAGAGATAGTTCGGCTTCGTGCTATCCTCCACGTATCCTAAGCGTGGTCTACGCTGTCTCACTGAAGGCGGCGACAGGTCACTTCGTATCATACAACCAATGTATCTTTCTTATCCGCTCTTCGAGCAGCTTCGAGGAACAGTGCACACAACGCCATCGAAGCACCAGCAAAGATTTGCGCGCCCAAATATCTTCCAGTCATGGCTTCAATCAGAGCACCTCCAATAGGCGGCCCGGCCAAGCTAGCAACACTCACAATGCCAAATATCATACCCATTCTCACTCCAGGCTTCTCTGAACCAGCTGTGAGATAGCCAAGCCCAGCAGGGAAAAGACTCTGCAGACCACCAGAGAAGGTCCCACAAAAGGCAGTCCATACGTACATGCCTGGAGCCGTATTAACTGCGATCCAAGACAAAAGAGTGATGGCCGTTGCACCGGCTACTGGCGTAAAGACAGATATGATGCCAAACCTGTCGGCAGCGTAGCTAAACCCTAGACGACCCAGAACATTAATACCGTTCAGCACCAAGAGCAGGTTCAAAGATGTCTGGTATGAGAAAGGCGGGGATATGGCCGTGCGAGAGTAACCAGCGATGAAGAAAAAGGAGATGTACAAGCTGAACAATGCCTGTTCATGGTTAGACATATTAACTGAAGCAGTAACTAATCGGCATGGCGTGCTTACAAAGAAGTTTCCGATGGCGTAGTAAGTGTAGCGAGCGTCTCGAAATGCAGCCCAATCCACCCAACCAGCAACCCTTTTTCCAGGTGTTCGAGGGCGCAAGCAGAGATTTGCCACGGCTAATGTGATGAATTGAATGAGAGCAATGACACGCATTGTCCATGAGAAGCCTACCGTTGGTATCAACTGGCGCATGATTCCTGAATATACAAGTCCTCCAGTCGAGGATCCGCACATGGCGATTCCGATAGCCAAACTCCGCCGTGATGAGAAGTATGGTGACATCACAGTCAACATCGAACAAGCAAGGCAACCGTTACCTAGACCAACTCCAAGCCCAAGCGTGATGAACATGGCCCAGAGATGTGAACTAAAGGATGCTGCAAGGATGCCGACGATGTTTGCGAGCGAGCCGGTAAAGAAGACGATTCTGAAGTATCCTGCATCCGTGAGACGGCCTGAGAAGATGCCCACAAAGAAAAAGAGGAATATCTGCATGGAACCAATCCATGATATGGTTGACGAAGGTTGATCAAAAGAGTCCATGAGATGGGTTTGCAGGGCACCGAACGAGTTGGTGAACCCTGAAGTGTTCATAACGACAAAGTGAGAGGAGAGTACCACTACCAGTTGTTAGCGACAGCGTGCAAAGAGAGGTCTAGGGACTATTTACCCAGGACGCTTGTGCGCCAATCCACTTGATCAATCTTTTGCTCTGGATCATCGGAGACCTGAACAGAGTTTTGTCGAGGAACCGGTGGGTTAGCCTCGGTAGCAGTATCAACCTTCATCTTTTATGCAAGTATAGTTATGGCCCTATAAAATTGCGAATGTGATGGTTTCGGTGTAGTAATTGCTCAATGAGATATTGCAGCTGCGGCGAAGACTCATTATAAAGCGTTCAAGGTGGGTCTTGTCAGTCGTAGGGTGTATGATAGGGTGCAACATCGACGTTAGCTATGGAGATTAACAATTCCCTATTCACATACAGTCTGGCGAGCTTACATATTGGTTGCACTGGGGATTTCAAATATGACAGTTGAAATACTTTGCTAGGTACATCGTAGTTATGAAAGGTCTGACTACGCTGGCAATATTGGAGTTGCGAACTCTTTCATAACGAGAGGCAAGTTCAATTTCACCAGACTTGGAGATTTGTTTTTACATCATAAACAAACTAAAAGGATAGAGCACATAATTTTGCAATATAAATGTCAAAGCTTATCTACTCGTTGAACGAGTCACATAACTCGACTCTTTTTTCAGCAACTACGTAGCCAGTAATCCCTCGCCATTCCCTCTCAACAATGGTTTTACGCTTCTTATCTGAACAAGCCTCTTTCAAAAAGTAATCGGTCTCGAGCAATCATTCGCAACACCCACACTCCCATCGGGGTATCTACAGCCCTATGCCCACCAAGTCAGATAGACTCTTCACCATCTTTGCCCAGCTTCTCCCAGAGTTACGTTGGGCTATCTGGAAACGGGCACTCGCCCACGAGCGTCTTTTATATGCCAAGCTCTACCAGTCGTCCAAAGTACCTGGTTCCAAGAAGATGTCACACAAGCGGATGCGGTATACTGTTGTGTTGCTGGGACGCCGTCCAATAAGCAAGACCTTTTACGTCAATCAAAAGTCTCGGCAAATAGCCCTTGGATTCTACCGAGTTCATACACATATCAAGATTGATGAAGGAGAAGAGGCAGACAGCCTTTGGCTTCTGGTTGTTTCCTATAGTGTGCCTGAAGCCAGACCTTGATATTGATAGTTATCCAGGGCAACCACCTCCTTATTCTCTAATCGAGTGATTAATCTATTCGGCTTTAAACCTGACCTTTGTTTGTTTCATGTTTAGAAACAAATTCTGTACCAGCATGTGGTGGAAGGGGTAGGTACACAGGCTGACATGAGTTAGGGCGCTGTTCCCTACATTCATCGGGGTTTTAGCTTCAGCTACATTGAGTGACCCTGGGGAATGGCCAAGAGTGCAAAGGCGGCATTTGTAAAACACGTAACCGGGCAAAGAGGGCCAGAATCACAGGATTCTAAACGACAAACCATATAAACAAACAGACCCATGATCTAGCAAATAAGAGGATCATCAAATATTAGCCCTAGTTTTCTTGATATCTTAGACGATCCCAAAGTTGAGTTTCTACAGGTTTGGTTATTATATTAATGTAAAGTCTTAACCCATCTCGTCTAAACCCTCTTTTGGAAAGTCTATTATACATCTCCCCATCCATTTGACCTATAATGAAAACTTTGTCGATTAGCTGATAGCAGTTTGGATAACTTTTGAACCAGGTTTGACGCATGCTTTGGTGACAAGGCATTCCCACTGCTGTCATCTGGGTCAAAGAAGATGGGTGGCATCCCTTATAATACTTGAACGAATAGCAAGAGCCTATTATGACATACTCGAGATTTTTGTCTCGGAAAACTCCTCGAAATTTCAGCTGCGGCTGAGTAGTAATGTGGTACTGTACTGCACCGTATTAGTTGTTATTAGATATAAGAACCTCATTTGATGGCCTGGATGCCTGTCTCAGAGGTGGAGAGAGTCAGTTTAATAATACATGATGGTAAAAGTTTTAATCCGTCTCAGTTTGTTTTCTTAGACCATATTGTCATTGTTACGTCATTTTCCACAATTTTTACTACAGTGGCTTAGGCATTTACCCAGGATATAGGCTGCTCTTATCAGAATAAGTACCGGGAGGACAATATCTTCACCTCCGTCTCCCTTGTATCAGAGCTTGTCCCTTTGTTCTAAATCACAGCTCGCAGCATGGACCCCCTTAGTATATCCACGGCGCTAATCACTTCGCTTCAAGTTGCCTGTTCAGTTCTGTCATGCTGCTATAGCGTACGGGCAGAGATGAAAAATGCGCCCTGGACCTTGATCCGTATAATTGAAGAGACCCGCGATCTCCGCAACCACATCGAAACGATAGAGTGTATCTTGAACAAAACTGAACCCAGTGATTCTTCAGACCAATATCAGTCAAATTCATCTCAGAAGCTATCAAAAAGCATCAAGCTTTTGATACAAAATTGTCTCACTGAGCTCCAAGCCCTAGAGCGTCGCATTCATCCTGATCGCGTTGTTGAGTTATTTGACTCAAAACGGAAGGCGCTTGTTCAAACAGTTTTATGGAGATTAAAGGGCGACGAAGCAAAAGAATCCATCGCAAACCTTCGACGATGCAGAGAGGCCCTGAGTCTTGCCCTCAATGCCCATAATACGTACGTATATCACTCTCTCAGCCATAGTGAGGAAGGAATAATGATTTGACTATTTATTCTACGCCAAAATAGGCTCGTAGTTCAAAACATAGAGCGTTTGTCTGTTTCCATGGACTCCAAAATCGATCAGTCCTGTCGACAGATAGATAATTTGGCAAAAGATCTCAGTTCAGCCCAACTTGGTATGTCTTCGACCTATGCTTTTGCGGTAAATGGTAGCTTATCGGGATTAGATAAACAGCAAAGGGCAATTATTGACTGGCTCTCACCACTGAAACCAGGTAGAAGTCACCAGTTGGCAAAAGACGTCCATCATCCTGGCACGTCAGAATGGTTGCGGCAAAGCAGTGTCTTTCAGGAATGGCTTCTACAAGAGAACAGCATATTATGGCTGAGTGGTCCTCGTAAGTAATCTCGAGCAGTAACATCACGGTAGCCCATTTAAAATATTGTCCCGCTAACACTTGGAGTGGTGCAGCGGGCTGTGGGAAGACAACCCTGATGTATGTTCTCAATGCAATCGCCTCTCGTAGCCAAATCAACCTGACACTCTTGACCCTAGAAGCCATGCTATAGAGTCAGTTGCTTCTCACGACCCTGAATAGCCTAGTGAATCGGCAAATGCTTTTGTTTACTGCGATTTCCGGAATTCAGATGCTCACAACCTTGTCAACATCTTCGGCTCACTCTTGGGTCAGCTATGCACCCAAAATAGGTATTTTCCGGAACAGCTGCTTTGTGCGTGTAAGTCGAGCAGAGAAGAGGCTGACTTTAACGGCCCTACCATGGATATGATATGCGCAGTCATCAAAAAACTATCAGCAAAAAGAAAGACATTTGTCTTCATTGATGGATTGGATGAGGCCAATGGCAGCAAATTACTCGCGGATTATCTTCTTTCCTTAACACTTTCCACGTGCCAGGTGTGTGTACTGGCGACGAGCCGCAATGATGTCGAAATCCAACGAGTCTTTTCAGATGTCCACCATATACGCCTTGAACACCATGTTTCTGAGCTTGATCAAGATATTGAACGACTCATGTCGTCACGGCTGAGTGGTGGCGCGGAACTAGGATGGCTGCCTAATGAGACACAGCATATTGTGTCAAGCTCTCTACTTGCAGAGTGTAACGGTTCGTAAGTAGTCTCACGCCGTACACCCTTCGGGTGAACCTATGATTAGGCGATATTAACTTATTGAAAATAACAGCTTTCGATGGGTAGCATGCCAACTTGATTGTCTAAGTAGTTGCAGAACCATCCGAGATATCAAGGCATCACTCCAACGACTACCAACAGGCCTCAATGAAACATATGGAATGATATTAGCACGCATAAGCCCTTGTGATGTTGTTCTTTTCAGAAAATTCATGACATGGCTATCATTCTCCAGTGTCCCAATCACACTACACCAGTTATTGGAAGCACTGGCCATTGAGCAGGGAAGAGAAGATATTGACGAAGAGTCACGACTAAGAAGCCCTCAGGATATCCTCACATTAAGCAACAATCTTGTTACAGTTTCATCCATGGCTATGTACTACTTGCCCACCTTTCGGTAAGGGACTACCTTCTTTCATCGGAAATTAGAGAGGGCATAAAGACTTTAAAGTTTGCTCTTGACTCCGCAATATGCCACAAAGAATTAGCATTGAATTGTCTTACCTATCTACTCTTTCGGGACCTGTCAGCAGGGCCTCTGGATACGCAAGAAGGATACCTGGATCGCCTAACGGTCTTGCCACTTCTCCAGTACGCCACCAGATTCTGGTTCTACCACGCTCGCAAAGCTGTGTCTGATGAGGGATTGCAAAATCTCACATTTCGGTTCTTTTCCTTGGAGGCGCGCAACAACTTTATGTCCTGGGTTCAGGTTCTTAATGCCAACTCGTCATATGACTGGAATTTTTACCCACAACATGCAACCTCGCTTTACTACGCTGCTTCTTTGGGGCTTGAACAGGTAGTCGAAGACCTGCTTCAGTCAGCAACAATCGATGACTTGAATGCCCCTGGAAGCCGTTTTGGAGGTACGGCAATTCATGCGGAAGCTATCAGAGGGCACGTTGCGATCATCAAACGACTGGTCTCGGCAGGAGCTGACCTAGGAAGGGCCGATTTTAATAAAATTACACCTCTTCACAGTGCTGCTAGCCATGGGAATATTGAGGTGATCAAAGTCTTGTTGAGCTACGGAGCCCCGACAACAGTAAGAGACGGAATATATCGTAGTATGCCAGAAGATTGGGCTATCTTCAGTGGTTATACTGCTGCCGCACATCTCATCGAACGTCACTCTCAGGCCCAAGACAGCACGATGGAAGAGCAGTGTGGTTCACATCGTAACCCGATAGGAGTCTTCGAGGGGTTACAGCCTCAAATTATAGAGGTATGGAAACCGGGAGTCGTTACCTCCCACACAACGATGAGAGAAGGTCTGGTCTTGATTCTTCCTTCATCATCGGAATAGAAACTGGTGAAACGAAGACGCAGTTCAGCAGTGACTCTACGCTTCTAGTGGAGGGAAAGCCTGATGAATGAAACTGAGCTTGGTAGCTTGGACTCTGAGGAATATATATATGTAGGTCTGTTCAATACCACATACGTACACAATGACAAAGAACGTGTGCGAAGACCAACTACCACTAGCTTACGAATCTATCTCATCGCAGCCAAGTTCCTCCAGCTCAGTACTACGTTAGAGCAGAATTACGATGGGATAGAAAGGACATATAGGCGAAGACTGCAACCGTGAGACCTCGGAAGCTTGGGTCGATACTTCAACATTATGAGCGGAGGAACCGTCCAAATAACTACAGAATAGACAGAAGCAACTGAAATACTCTGCTTGCCTGAGCTGAAGAGAGCACAAATAGAGGCAACGTCAGAGCCCAATGACCAATATAAGGGTCTCATATCGTCTCAAAAAAGTTCACTCCAAGTATTAGCGGTGCTTTAGCTATTCCAGTCTTGTACTGAAAGAATTAGTTTGCTTGTAGAGATAGGCGAAAGCCTGTGCTCAGGTATAAAGGATTGTTCATGTGCTTGGGATATAGGAAGAACTGCATCCAATATAATATCGAGTAAAGGCCCAAGAGTTTCAAAGGAACAGGTACTATATCGCCACATAGTCGTCGAATGACCAGTCGTGCTTTTCTTCTCTACAGACTGACTTCCTTTTCTGAATTTGTGGTCGCAATCTCGGAACCACAATTACGTGAAGCCTGGCCATCTTGAAGAAATTTCATGTTAGAGATGAAACGCAATAGGTGTTATTCGATTGCTTCCACTAATTCTTACAAACGTAGAATAATATCGTTGATTGTATCGGGGTCCGGAGTTGTCGTTTCCGATAGTACTGGATCAATCAAGTCACTGTATTCTAGGAATGGAAGCCAGTGCACTTCACCTTCAAGATATAGCATCTCGTGGGTTTCTATTACGCGAAGCTCGGCCGATTTTGTTGCAGTGTTTTCAATATCCGAAGTTGCCTCGGGGATGTCACCAGTTTCATTGATCTCTGAAGGCGCTGTCATATCTTCAGTATCTCCTGCGTCGCTCTGGAATTCCTGATCTGAATGTTCGCCATTCCGCATCGATATAGCTCTAATTACCACAAACATCAAAGCTTGTAAGTGATAAGCAACATACCATGGCATAATATCTTGTATATCTTCACTCGACCATGTCTCGAATGTTCGCGAGAATCGAGAGTCGCCTGAAATGAAATGGCTGCAACGCTCTCAGCCTTGACCTTCTTGTTGCTGACTTCGTCAGATGTATAACCATGTCGTTTTTTCGGGCACGTTCTTGTGCTTTCCGTGCCCAACCTTGAAGCCACACAACAAGCATTCGTCTGCTAATCTGCACTTGAATACTTTGCTTTTTTCGGCAATTATTTTGAGGGCTCTTTCGCCAAGTATGGCGCTGTGCATCTCTGCCATATGCTCGCAGAGATTCTTACCATTTGCATACGATTACCCGTCGTTCTCACAGAGAGGGAAAACCAAAGTTGGCAGCTGATAGATATTTTGATACCATAATGAATCATGCTGTTACATATAGTTGGACTACTCCCGAATGGTTCCAGAGCCGATTGACGAAGTGCAGCCTTCCACGAGGCACACATAGGATTTCAGACCATGATCACATGTTGACTAACACGTTCCATTAGCCACTGACACCGATTTGACATAAAGCATCATACCTTCAGCGAGCAGGCTCCTGGTCTCGGTCTTTCAGGAGCCTTGTACACGAATCACACAGCATCAACTCATTTTCTTTCTTCGTCGGCACCTTGGAATATTTTTCCTGATTGATGAATACTAAAGTCGCTCAGTAAAACTTCAACGCCAGCCCATCAAGTCGTTGCATGTTTATTCGCAGAAGATCAGGATTAATCGACGATATCGACGACGCTGGTGCCTTTGATCTGTTGGAAAGGTGAGTACCTCGATGTAATCTCGAAAGTTTGTCAGTTTCCGCAGGTTTTCCTTCCTCGCGTCTCGGGAAAGCTCATATCGACGTCCCTACGCATCATCACCGTTACGAATCTATCAGACATGGATGTACTTGGAAGAAATTTTAGGGAAGAATGAGCATCAGGATAGAGACTCGACTATTAGGAGAAATAGTTCGCGAGAAGGGCCAAACTCACTCTTGCACCATATTCCTTTGCCTTTTCATTAATGTTACATTGTGTGGACTTCTTGATGGTAACGCCGAGTCGATTCCACCGCTCAAGAACACCTTCAACCTCTAATAGAAGCTTTTCACTATTCTGATTATTGTCAGCCAGGAGCTGGCCTCTTTGCTGTGTTACTATCGTTACGTTAGCTCACTAAAGCTTCACATTAATCCTCTGCCAAGTATTGATAAATCTAATGTCAAGGATGTTCGTATTGCGTCTAGAAGTCATACATGCAACAAACCAAGCTCGAAATATTACTGCCACAGGCTGGCCATGTTGTTCCTTTCGATACATCGAGCCACCAAGCAAGAAAGAATGCAGGTAGCAGGCTTCTGCACCCCAGAAAGAATATTCGTCGCTAAAAGCTCAGCTACGAGGCGCCAGGATCAGTCTACACTATTGCGGTGGCCATGACGAGACATTTCTAGAGGTTGTAGGCGAGATTGCAGCAATTTCTCACCGAATGTTGGAGGTTGAGGTACGACTTGAGTGTCTGTACTGGACAGATGGTAAACTGACTGTGAACGAAGATGTCAAACCAGCGGGGTCTTGAAGGTACAGACTCGAATGGATAAGAATGTATTTGGGCATATTCCACAATCTGCTTTGAGGACAGTAATACGGTTCCCACAGAGACACTACTTTGCAAAGCTAAAATAGCTACGCCATCTTCAGCTCAACAGCCTGATACCAGTTCCACTCAGCCTTCCTCCATTCTTGTTGCAGCTGATTGAGATAGTCTTGCGGCGGGGTATCCGGTCGACGAGCCATATTGCCTGTACGCACACCATGGTCGATGGCGCCCACCAAGGTCTGTACGACTTTGAAATTCTCTGCTCGCACGAGTTCGGATAAACCGTTATGTCCAATGACCTCAACACTTTCTTCTGCATTCGGCAGCTCGACTTCCCAGGGTATTCTCCTGGGCCACTCGGCATACCCACTCTTGTCAATAATGTCGGGAGGCCCTGTACCTTGTGTCAGAATTACCCAAGTACACGCAGAGCAGAGCAAGATACTGACCTTCTGCATTAGTGACCGCTATCACGTCGGAGATTTCCGAATTAGCCGCTGCCCACGCTCGCATTTGTGTTGCCGTGTCGGCTCCTAGGCCACAGTCATCCCCTGCATGTTGACAGAGGACATCGATTATTTCGTTCATTCTCTTCTGCCAAATCTTAACATCCGCAGAGCCCTCTTTGAGTCGTGATGGTGGACCCCTTTGTCTTAACATGATGGCCAAAGCGAGCGGCGTAAGTCCTTCAATTGCAAACTCGCCTGGAATATTAGAGGCAATCGTCAGGATCTTGGCGTTAGCCCCTCTTGCTATGAGAGCTTTGACGGCATCCGTATTGGCATAGCTAGCAGCATAATGCATCGGCGCCATCCCATAGGGATCAACCCAGTTGAGCACTTCCGTGTCAAACTGTTGTGTTAGATATCGAAAAAGAATGGATTCGTGGTTCAATTGCTCTGTGTCAGTGAAGGGCGTTGCCGTACTCAGCAGGTACCTAAAGACTGTCACATTTTCGTCAGGCTGGTACCAGATAGAAGGGGGACCGTAGTTGTCAACAAGATATCTAAAGGCGCGTATATCAATGTTCCTCTTGAAAGAGCACAAGAGAGATAGCAGCCTGTTGAAAATGGTGAGTTCCGTAACAGGACAGCGGCCCAAGATCTTCTCCATGTCAGAACCATTGGCGATTAAACTGGCAGCTTCAATATTCGGACCAAATACCAAAGCTCTGAGGAAAGGATTTTCTCCGCCCGCATTGCGAGAGTACCTATCAGCTCCATGTTCCAACAGAATTCTTGTGTAAATTGGGGATTCGAGGCGGGCAGCAACATGTAGATTACTTTTTTCGTTGCCACAAGTCGCATCTCGAAGGGAGGGATATCTTTCCAGAAGGAAACTGAAATTCTCATACACATCATTAAGCATGCTGATGCAGAGAGCATTGGACCCCGAGAACTCTGCAGGGTCTGACAGGAATTCGTCAAGATCAACGCCCTCCAGCTCTGCCGCCTCTATACAAAGCGGCAAGGCGATAGCGTCTCCTGCATTGACGGCCTTCTTCAATGCTTTCTTCACGAACGTCGAGTTGTCGAGGTCTGAAGCGGGTAGCTTAGCACCAAAGCTTACGAGAGTAGAAATGGTAGATCGCTTCTCAGAGAGAGTATGACTTCCGTGCAGGTTTCGTCGTAGGATACTCCATCCACCTCGGACACCAATGGCCGTTTCGAGAATTGATAAGATGTTCGTACGTCCAACGCTGACGCTGTCATCACCTGGCTGAGACTCCGTCGAAGCATGAGAGGAGCCAACAGTGAGAGAGCCCAGTTGGGCGCAAAGTTCTGTCTCCTCGTTATGTGTTGGAAGAGACGGTTTCAGAATATCATTGAGAGATGATAGCACGTCTTGGAGCATACGGCTGAGGTGAAGGCCTGCAAGACCATTCAATAGGGACTCAGCACTGGCCAAATCCAACTTTCTAGACTTGTGAGCTTCCAGTAAGCCATAGAAAAGGCCCCACCGCTGCCTTGTAGCCGCCGCCATGATCGGCAGGGGCTGAGAAGAGTCATCATCAGAGCCATCTTCCTCACCCATTGGAGCTTTGATACAAGGATCTGCACCCCTGCTGAGAAGCTCGGGCAGTAGAGCAACTGCATCGGCGTCGTCCATTCGAATGAGACTGTGGAGAGGTGTGAAACCATTCTTACTCATCTGCGTCACATCTGCACCATGAGTGAGGAGCAGCTTGGCCATCTCCAGCCGTCCAGTTGTGATGGCGTAAAAGAGGGCGGACTCTTTGAAACAGTTCGGAGCATTGATATCAGCACCAGCTTGTGTAATGAGGTAAACGACGAATTCTGTATCTCCAACAGCCGTGGCGTAGTGCAATGCTGTTTCATTATAGTCCTTCTCGTGAGGCCGGGTCGGTATGTAAGCGTCTGGGTCAACATCATCCGACATGACCCATTCCTTGATCTCAGCCCAAGACATTTTGAACCTAGGAGACTGTTTTCTTATTCGACCCCAGTGAAGCTGTCTATATGCCAAGGTTATATGCTCAAAGAGTCGAGGATCAGTCTTTTCCAGCCATGCACCGCTCTTTTCAATACCTTCAATGGCCGCTGAAGCAGCCCATAGCCGTCGAGGGGGAGGGATATCAACGTGAGGAGGGTTGATGAAGCTGTCTTGCACAGAGCAATACCAAAACATGGCCGCTTCGTTTTGGGTCATTGCTGCTCTGTACAGCCACATAGCGGCTTCAGACTCGTCGACCTTGGTGTTCCATCCGCAGATGTAACAGATGAAGATCTGACAAGCTAAATGCTGAAAGCTCGCAGGGATACCTGACTTGAGAACTAGGCGTTGATGTTTGCGTTGCAGATCCTCCAATATGGTGTCGATGTCTTCCGGGCTGGAAACACATTCGTCTTGGAGATCTGGAAGCTCTGGAAGCTCTGCCTTATTGAGCATATCTAGGGCTGTCTCAATCATGACGCTGAGTGAGAGTTGGCAAAATCTTGATCCTCTCTCTCTGTACCTCTCGTTCTCCACCTAAGACGGTCGGTTAGTTTATTACCGATGATTAGACTACGGGCTGAACCTACGAGATTGATCTCATGGGTAGTGTCGTTTTCATAGACTTCGGGGCAGGGTGCATCTCCCTCAGGCAAACTACAAAGAAGTTAACAAACTTTCTCCAAAACGGCTTGATGGAAATAATGTCTCATACCTCACTTGTCTTCCAGCTTGTTGAAGAAACACCATTACGTTTTGATCAAGAAGTTCTTTGGCAGACAATCGCTGACTGGGACGAATTGGCAACGTGTGGGCCAGAATTGATTGCACAGAGAGAATTGTTGATTCCGAGCAGCTTGTGACCTTCTTAGCGATGCTCATAAGACTTTTCTGGCTCGAATCATCATTCGACTTGATTGTTCCCGACCATAAGTTCTTGGAGCGAGAATCAAGTTCGTAGGGCATTTCAGGGTCTAAGAACGTGCCACCTTCTGGTATATATCCTTCAGTGCTCCATAGCGTGGCAATTACCATTCCTAGGCTGTACATGTCTGCCAGTTTCCAGTCAACCTCTTGGTCACCGAACAGAACCTCTGGGGGCTGCCAAAGAGGAGTTCCAAAATCGGGTCTAGATTCTTCACGACGCGTGTTGACTGACTTTGCCCCGCTGAAGTCTGCAAGCTTGGCTACGAGTGTTCGAGACTCGTGTTGTTGAATGATGATGTTGTCAGTCTTGATATCACCATGATAGTAACCGCATCCATGCAGTGCGGCTAAACCAGCAATAATGTCAGCAGTCAAGTGACTCTTTCTGAGAGCAGAACCGTAGCTTCGAAGTTGCTGAAGTGAGGAAGACAAGGTTCCTATATCAGGAAGGTCAGTTAATACAGAGCATGGGAGATTTCAGTTGTTACCATAGTTGCCCATTTCCAATGCGACGACAGGAAAAAGTTTAGTTTCCTCCCACCCGACGTATAGCATCCGGCAGATGTTCTCATGGCTCCTTAGAAATGGGTGGCAAAATATTTGGAGTTCTTGCCACAGCAGGCGATGCAATCTCTTGATCTCGCTTGGCTCTTTTGGGGCGACGTGGTATTTCTTGAGGGCCACCATTGTCCCTGAAGATATTCAGTATAGCTCGGTATATGTATATAGTGTACTCACCAACGGGACAGACAGAATCACTCTCGTCGCCAGACACATGTCTCATAACGGTTGATGTCACACCAGATCCGAGGCCGTAAGACATCCCCTCGACACCTTGCATTCGCGGCAGGTTGACTAGAGGAATGTCCCGTGCAATGACAAGAGAGATGATAGACAGAAAGCTCAACTTATCATCATGATTCGATTCTCCGAATTGGTCGGAGGAGCTCAACCTGAGATCTGAGCCATCAGAATCCGCTGGTTGTCGTATTTCGGAAATTTGAGGCATATTGTCAGGGAATTGGAGATGAAAGAAACAATGGCAATTGATGGTACTCTGCTATAGGACGGGTAGCACAGTTATTCATATTGACCAAAATGACATATATTACCATCTGACCTTTGAGCCGTTGTCAGTCGGAGGAAAAGTGCAAGGCGTTCCATAGCTTGAGCATAATTTGTTCTCGACCGACGTCAGTTGGTGGCTTCCGTGCTAGTTTCAGCTTTTGCAGACACCTGAGGTCAGCCGCAAATTCGTGTTAGATTCTTATTCGACCAATAACTGACGTGGCGTAAGGGGATAACCACAGTTGTGCTCGGTGGGAACCTTGTTATCGGCTTGGGGACACAATCATGCATAATCGTGCTCTGAGCGGCTGTACCCTCTGACCACTAATTCTGTACAAAAGGAATAGAGCTGAACGATGATATGGATCTGATGGGAGAGACATGCTTAATAGTGAAACACGCGGCTGTAATCCATAACTATCATAGGCCAAAGATGCATTTCAGCTTGTGCCGTTAGCACTTGGCTATTTTAAGGTTCCTAATTTTTCCAGAGCCTGCTCGATATTTTACATCCGTGTTACCCCAAAACCAGGTTTATAGGCTTTTGCGGCTTTCTTATTCATAATCAATGCTTACGTGTCGACACCTTTGCGGGGTGTATGAGTAGATGGGTTTCCTCAATCGAGCACCCATCCAAGATAACTGTACTTGTTTTCTTTTTCCTCCCAACAACGAAACGAGATGCCTACAGGTGTTGAAGAGATTGTTGGCTTGGCCCTTGGAGGTGTAAGCCTTCTCGCCGGGTTTGCTGGGGCAGTGGATGGATACCACCTGCTGCGCGGCATTGTTGCTGAAGACAATGGCCTGAGATCTATTGCCTCTAAATGGGAGGTTCAATGTGTTATCTTCATGGAGTGGGGAGAAAGCCTTCGTGTCGAAAAGGGAGATGAGTGTCTTCTCCACAAGGAATCGCCGCTTGTTCGTGGAGCCATTGGATTAGTCCTTGCAGAGATTCTCTCTGTCCAACAGCGGATGACACCTAAACTCAAAAGGTATGGAATCGAGAACATCAAAGCGCCCACAATACAAGGAACCGGCGAAGAGGCCTTCAAGAAGGGTAGCGCCTGGGTTACAAGCATTCGCGATGAGCTCAAAAAGATCAAACAGGTCAACAGGGTGAAGTGGGCACTTCAAGATCACGAGGAATTGGAGAAGATTGTCGACGACCTTTCTAAATGCAATGAGAATCTTCGGAACCTTACACGACGATCCGAGGCAAGTCTGTTGTACGAGAAAGTAGTCTTGGCCGAGGCCACAAAATCTGGACAAGATCCCAACTCGGATCCAGACTCGCTTATTGCAATCTTTAAACGCACCAAAGAGCTTAAGGCTGTAGATCCAAAGGAACTAGCTCAACAGGCTATACTCCTTACTTCAGAACAGGTCAAGATTCCTCGGGGTTCAACTACCTTGTCATCCTATCAGCTTGGCACTTACGAGCCTGATGGTGGTCTGCCACGATCTATATTCGTCGAGTGGAAGACCATCAAGGCAGGGGATCCTGCCAAGGACCAGCTCATTGAGCGCATCAAAGCCCTTGGTGCGCTTCTCTCTTTGGCAAATGCCTCTCGTTATCGACGACCAACCTGCATTGGCACATTTGACGACGAGAAATACCAAGAAGACACTAAAGGTGAACGCCGGATCGCCTTTGTCTATGAGCTCTCCTCGTCGACTCCCGTCCTACCAACGCCATTGTCATCACTCTTGCAAGAAGCGACAGATTCTAAAGCACGCCCTTCTCTTGGAGAACGGTTCACATTGGCGTATCGACTTGCGGCGGCTGTGTACATGTTTCACACTTCCAACTGGCTTCACAAGAGCCTGCGTGCAGATAGCATTCTGTTCCCTTCCAGATCAGATATCACAGCCCCTTGGATAACTGGCTTTGGGTACAGTCGACCTGAGGAGGGTGCCTCACTCGAGACTATATTGACAGGCGACTCTGAGAAGGATCTCTACTACCACCCAAAGGTCGATTCAGGCTGGACGAAATTGAAAGACATTTACAGCCTTGGAATCCTTCTGTGGGAGATTGCCAATTGGCGACCAGTCTATGAGAGCAAGTTCAGCAAAATGACTCCAATGGAGGTGCACAGTTATCTACTGGATGACCTGAAGGGAGACAGTGGCGATAGGTGGAACGGGTTGGTCGGAAAAGTGTATATGGACGTTGTGAGATGCTGTTTGCAAGGTGACTTTGGTGTAGCTAATGGACAGAATGAGGAATCGAAGCTTTTGAGCACGGCATTTTTTCAAAAAGTACTCCAAGAGCTAGAGCGATGCAAGGCTTGATAATCGTATAGTATGTGTTCTTGCTTAGGTAGCATCTACCTCCGCATCAATTGAAAAGAATCTTGGAAACCATGTATCACAGACTATGACTACGTAATTGAAGCAAGGTCTCCTCATAGTTCAGTCGAGCGCTTAGAGATCCCTGATCCCCCGCAACGCCGATCCTCCACGTTTAAGGTGATTGTAGCGGGGGGGTTAACATTCTCAAAATAATTTATGCACGAATAGGACGTCGACATTGAATCTAGAAATGACAGTAGCAGATACCATTTGGAGCAGCTCCGGAAGTTATATAACCAACTCATGCTTGAGCGTGACTCAGAAAGGCTGTATCTGTTACACGCTATTACAATACCTTGGCCAGAATCACAGCTCGCAACATGCCGTTCTTATCTTCTTCTACATTACATGCCTTATTGGCATGCCTCACCCTCCAATCGGCATCAGCTAACCCTCTTGCAAAGAGAGATAGCCCTGTCTTGCCTGGCCTCTGGGCAGACCCAAACATTGCCATTGTGAACCACACATACTATCTGTTTCCCACCACAGACGGCTTTGAAGGATGGAGCGGCAAGGAATTTTATTCTTGGAAGTCCAAAGACCTCGTCTCTTGGACAAAGAGCGACGAGCCATTTTTAATCCTCGATGGTGAGAATGGCAACGTGCCTTGGGCGACTGGCAATGCTTGGGCACCATCATTTGCGGCACGCGATGGGAAATATTATTTTTACCATAGCGGCAACAACCCTTCTGTTAGAAACGGTCATAAGAGCATTGGTGTTGCTGTCGCCAATCATCCAGAAGGGCCGTACACAGCACAAGCAGAGCCAATGATCAAGGGTACTGATGGAGAGGAGATTATCAGCACCCAGACTATCGACCCGGCGACTTTCCAGGATCCTGCGACCGGTAAATGGTACCTTTACTGGGGCAGCGGTAGGCCAGCCATTGTGGCCGAGTTAAACGACGACATGGTATCTCTCAAGCCTGGTACATGGAAGGCTCTCGAAGGACTTGTCGACTTCCGCGAGGGTCTTTTCGTCAACTACCGCGATGGGACCTACCACTTGACGTATTCCATCGATGATACTAGGTCAGAAGATTACCGTGTTGGATACGCTACAGCGTCTAACCCGATTGGACCCTGGACGTATCACGGCGTTATTCTCGAAAAGGATCCATCTCAGGGTATTCTTGGAACTGGACATAACTCGGTGCTCAACATCCCGGGTACGGACGACTGGTACATTGTCTATCATCGCTTTCAGATTCCCAACGGAGGTGGCTTCAGAAGGGAGGTGACTATTGATAAGCTGTTGATCGACGAGGATACAGGCTTGTTTCTGCCAGTGAAGCCGACTCTGAAAAGTGTTGGCCCAGTACCTTTGTAGTAGCATAGTGCTGCATTGGCCTTTGCCTCACTGGTACTCCAAGGTCTAGTTCATAAACAGGGAATCCAGCTATCAATTCAAAGGAATCAATTTTATATAAACTACTTGTAGTTGGTAACAGTGCAAACCACCTAGAAGCTTTCCTTCTGGTCGCCCTTTTGGTTATCAACGTCGTCATCAACAGTCGGAACCACAGTCTTGCGGAAAGCCCTAGCCTTGACCTTTTCTTCAAACAGATAATCGATATCAAGGAAGGTTCTTCCCTTTGTCTCTGGGACTGTCCACCAGGTGATGACATAGGCAAGGGCGCCGAGGCCGGCAAAGAAAAAGCCAATCTTGCCCTTCCAGTTGGCTTCATCCGTGTTGTATAGATACGGTGTGAAGAAACTAAAGATCCAACCGCTAACACACTGGGCTCCGAATCCAAGACCAGCGGACTTGGCTCGGAGACGGACGCTGGAAATCTCGGAGGCGATGACAGGTACGGCACTAGCGACACCGAGACTATTGAACAAACCAAAGAGTAGAAGGGCGACGCCGACATACCTACAGAATGTTAGTGTCAAGGGTCAAGAATCAGCAAGGACTGACTAACCATTGAGCGGCCGGGCTATTAAAGCACGCGGCGATACCCATGCTTGCCCAGGAGAGGATGTCAAGAAAGATACTTAGCAGGATCATTGTCCGTCTGCCAAACCTAGGCACAGTCCACCACGAGATCATATTGGCAACCATGTTGGACGCGACACCAATGAGGTTGACCATAAGCGAGTGCGTAGGAGACATGCCAGCCATAATCAGAAAGTAAGCACCATTGGCCATAAGAGCCATGCCAACAAAATTCTGGATGAGGTTGAGCCAGATGATGATGGACGTTCTTCGGAGGTTGATTCCCTTGAAGCATTCCAGGTAGGTCGGAGCCTCGTCACCATGTCCTGTTGTAGTTTCGGTGGCCAAGGTAGTCTGCATCTTGTCCAACATGCTGGCATCATTACCGGTACCAAGCTTCTGTAATGAGCGTGTAGCCTTATCGATCTTGCTCTTCGAAAGTAGCCACACGGGGCTTTCGGGGAGGAAAACGGCTGCGAGAACGGCCAGGCCTCCAAAGGCCCATTGTGTCGCAAAGGGGATTTTGTAGGCGTCGGCGCTCATTTCTCCGGCATTGCCAAAGACGATGGCGATGGCGACGAGATGACCAAAGGACTTGAGGATAGTTAGTATGATATATTGAAAAGTTGTCGTAGATGTACGTACCACGTTGAAAGCGTAAAAGCCGAGAAGCACACCACGAATGTTCTTAGGTGCAATCTCGGAGATATATGTTTGACACGCCGACATGAGCACACCACAGCCCAGACCGATTAAGATCTTTGCAATCAGGAAAAGGCCTCTGCGGGCGTCCATATCACCGGGCATACCACAGGTATACGAGAAGGATGAACCGATCAAGCCAAGGATACCTCCTAAGCAAAAGGCCGCACGTCGTCCGAATCGATCTTGGAACCATCCAGCGAACACGGCGCCGCCAGCAGTTGCAGCCTGGACAAGACCATTCCAGAGGCCCAACCATAAGGCAGGGAGGACAATTGCTCCAGGTCCAAGCTGGTCTCCAAAGTCCATCCTACAGCACCAAGGTTAGACAGGCATGAGACGTTTTGTTGATGACACTTACCGAAATTTGGGTAAGGCTGAGATGGCGCCAACAATGATCATGTCATAGCCAAACATGAAAGGACCAATGTTGGCAATCACAGCGTAAAGGATGAGCTTTGGGTGAGCTCGAAGTGTGGCCAGGGGGTGTTCGCTCGGCTGAGCATTTTGCCCAACTTGCTCCACCATTTCCACTTGCCCAGTAGAAGAATTCTGCTCCTTCTCGGACGCCATTCTGGATGAGGCAATGATGTGGCGATGTATTGAAACTGAGCTCTTTGGTGAGAAGACTCGCTGGAGATGAAGTAGACAAGGAATGCAGCTGGGGAGTCATAAGGGGTTAAATAAAGAAAACCAGATAAGCTTAATTTTCTCCATCTAACCCCAGATCCACTACCCCGCGTTCCGGGATCTTGCATTCTGCAATGTCATGTCCCCGGACTTCTCGCCGTTTCTCGATATTGAAACATTTGCGTGTATTCGGGAATGTGGAGGGTATCAGACTGACCTCGATGTTGGAGTCTAAACTGCCGAGGTGGAAGCCGTCGGGAAGTGGACCACGACCTCTAGACCAGCAGAGGTTAGTTTGTCCTCCTATAGTCTTAGGACTATCTTGGCAATTGAGTCTCGACTTGGGGAGGAGATGTCATTATTGATCACATGTCGTATTCCGTGGTAATTCGTTCAATTGGTCTAGAAATACCATCCTAGATATTGAAGATAGACTTAGGCAGTCTTGTTATATCGACGGAAATCAAATTCAGCTCCAAGTCAATGTCTCACTCTATTCATCAACCACTGTCCAAATCGTAACTTTGCAGCCTATTACCGCTTTGCTGGACCAGCCACTGACCATACAGACGACCAATTACAATCAGCCGATTAACCTGTCATTTAATTCCTCCTTAAGTAACCACAGTCTCGTGGAGAAGTGGAGGAGCATCTTATGATAGCTACCCCATTCCACTACCATCCATAGGGAAGTGGAGGGAGCTTGGTACCCCGCAATTCGATAGTGTCTGGGGTTCTTATGATTGATTCAAATACGCCTATGCTCCGAGGCTAAGCCAGTCACTGGCAGTTTCAACCCTTTATACCGCTTATGTTTTCTCGCCATTCGCCTTCATCCTTTTACTCCGGTTCTCAATAGCTCATTCGTCTAAGCGCGCAATATGTTGAAACCTCAAGCAAACCCTTGTCGTGACATTGTCTCTCTCGATGGCATTTGGAACTTTCAGGTCGCCACTTCTACTGACATCGATGCCCTAACTCCATGGACAAGAACAATATCGCCCAAGCTGCAAATACCTGTTCCGGCAAGCTACAACGACATCTTCGTTGAAGATCTACGGAATCACGTCGGATGGGTCTTTTACCAGAGGCAAGTCACAGTTCCCAAAGGATGGACTAGTGATCGATACCTCTTGCGCTTCGACGCTGCAACGCATCACGCTCGCGTCTATGTGGATCAAGAGTTCGTGACGGAGCACATCGGGGGCTATACACCATTTACGGCCGATATTACCAACGTAGTGAAGCCTTCGCAGCAGTTCCGTTTGACGGTCGCCGTCAACAATCAGCTCACCTGGTCCACAATCCCTACGGGCAGAGTCGAAAC
This sequence comes from Fusarium guadeloupense, assembly GCA_021655865.1. Classification (NCBI taxonomy): domain Eukaryota; kingdom Fungi; phylum Ascomycota; class Sordariomycetes; order Hypocreales; family Nectriaceae; genus Fusarium; species Fusarium guadeloupense. The sequence continues at coordinate 59,722 of JAJJWM010000135.1, forward strand.
CCTGCCTAACAACAAACTCAAGCAGCACTACAACCACGACTTTTTTAACTATGCTGGACTCGCACGATCCGTATCATTGTTCTCAGTTCCCCGCGTCTCTATCGATGATATCACCGCCACGACTGACGTGATCGACACTACCGGTACTGTCGACTTTAACATCCAGACGAGTCAGGGGCTGCAAGGTCTTGTTTGTAAGGTAACACTATATGAGGAGGACGGCTCCAAGGTGTACGAAGGACAAGGTCAGCGTGGGAAGATATCTCTTGAGTCTGCCAAGCTATGGCAACCTGGAGCTGCGTATCTCTATCAACTACGTGCCGAAATCCTCTCGTCCGATGGGGCCGTTGTCTTAGACACCTACGAGCTTTCAGTTGGTATACGTTCCGTCAAGGTCCAGGGAAATCAGTTCCTCATCAACAACAAACCGTTTTACTTTACCGGTTTCGGAAAACATGAAGATACGCCAATTCGCGGCAAGGGTTTCGACGCAGCCTACATGGTTCACGACTTTCATCTCATGAATTGGCTTGGCGCCAACTCGTTCCGAACCTCACACTACCCCTATGCCGAAGAGTTTCTTGAGTATGCCGATCGTCACGGCATTGTTGTCATTGACGAAACAGCTGCCTGTGGCCTGAACCTATCTCTCATGGCCGGCATTCTCGGTATCAAAGCCGAACCAACCTTTTCACCAAACACCTGCAGCGATGTAACTCGTGAGACACACGCACAGGCTATTCGAGAGCTTTTCTCGCGTGATAAGAACCATCCATCTGTGGTTCTCTGGATGCTCACTAACGAGCCTGCTTCTCAAGAGGATGGTGCGCGCGAGTATATACAACCTTTAGTTGAACTAGCGCGCGAGCTCGACCCAAGCAGGCCTCTCTCTTACTCCAACATGTCTTTTGCATCACCGGACTCGGATAAGATGGCTGAGTTATTTGACGTGCTCTGCTTGAATCGGTATTACGGATGGTACACGAATATTGGAGACTTGGCCTCAGCCGAAGTGGCTCTTGAAAAGGATCTAAAGAGTTGGGCGGCTAAATTCGACAAGCCTCTTCTCATCGCCGAGTATGGATGTGATACACAGGCTGGTCTTCACTCAGTAGGTGATGTTCCTTGGAGCGAAGAGTACCAGAGCCGGTTTTTCGAGATGTATCATCGTGTTTTTGACCGGGTTGAGAGTGTCGTGGGAGAGCATGTGTGGAACTTTGCAGACTTCCAAACTACATCGACTATCTCACGTGTGGATGGCAACAAGAAAGGTGTCTTTACGCGAGATAGAAAGCCAAAGAGTGCTATACAAGTGTTGAGAAAGAGGTGGCGGGACGAAGGAAAGGGGGCCACAAATAGTAACTAGACTAGATGGCGGGATATTACCTAAATTAGAGACTCGAAAACATCAATAATTGCTGATAGCTATGTTTGGATGATAACCTTGGTTGAAATGTCCCAGCTTCAAAAATCTTTTGTTACTTGAAAGCATGTCTTCTTGAACATATTTTTTCCATTTTCGATGCAACTATAATCAAGCAACTATGACATGTTGACCAATCACCTCAAGAAAACTAATCTGAACGAACTCTGTAGATAGGTAACCAAGTTGGCCATCGTCCATGTATGTACATTTTCCTTTTTATTTAATTCGCAATGCGTCGAACTACGCTCAGCGAAATGTCATCTGACCCCAGACAACTCAGCTACCCTAGACCCTCTTAGTCATCATCTTTTATGGACCAAACAAAATTTTACAATCACTCTTTTCACTTGCTCCCCAGGTCCAGCCAACAACTATTCTGATAAAATTCATCAAGTCAACATGTCAGTCTCAAATACAAGCAGCAGTTCTGACCCGAAAAAACCAACTTTACCGCCAAATGTTGCCATATTTTCTCCGAAAAAGGCCTCGGCAGTCGACGGCCTGCTAAGCGGGCGCATTTTCACGCGACTTGTAGCAAGCACACGCACCAAACCAGAACAACTTGCGGCAGCTATCAAGGCAAATGAAGAAGTAGACGAGAGTTTCTGCCTGACACATCGCAACGCTGTGCTCATTTTTGATGGCGGGCACGATGACAAGCAGGGCGAGGAATTGGAGGATATTCATCATGAGCATTTCCGGCTTGTCTGCCTGGCACTTCAGAAACTCGACATCGGTCTAGATGTGGCAGGATGTATACATGATGCATCTGATGCTCTCGGCGCAGGGTTCCAGCTTGACAAGTTGAATGACGGTGCTGCGTTGGTGATTGATCTGGTGGAGGAGGAAGAGGATAGTGATGACGATGATTAATTAAAAGGGAATTACAGAATGGGATAGTGACTTTAATGGAGTGCCAAGGGGAACTCTCCCATGAACTGTTACTCTTCAGGACCAATGATAGCATTCTGGTTCATCTGGCCATCAGGCCCGATTGCCTTTTGCCGAAATCTTTCCTGCCAACCATTGAAAGCATTACGATCAACGTTGGCGAGGGTATTTCCATATCGTGCTCTAGCTGACTTGTAACTATTCAGAGCGGCCATGTACGCAGGAGACTTGAGATCTATTAGCTGGGAAATTTTATGCCGGCTTAGAAGGCGGACTGACATTAATGATGGACCATGAATCAAAAGTTTCATTACCAATCAGACCCATTTCTTTGCTTTCGTTGTATTCTTTTTGAGCCACCTCTTGGGAGTCTAGAGCTTCCTGGGTGGCAGTGTGGAAGTCTTGCTTAGACTGCTCAAGAGCAGCTTCTGCAGCCATAGTAGTGATGTAGATATGAAGAAGTATTGAGCGTCGAAACAATTAAACTGTAGTATATTCATATGAATATCAAGACTCTGTTCACTGCTGCGCTTGTATTTATAGATATACGGCTCTCCTCACTGACTCACATGTCTTGCTCTCATTCGTTGTAAAAGTTCTAACAAGCCGCTGGTAAGATTCCCCAAGTTGGAATTCCCCATCAATCTCTGCGTAATTTCCTGTTGTCCAACAACTCCTCGGCTCTAGCCCAGTCCTAATCTAGATATTGCGGCAAATTACTTGGCTAGCGTAGGCCTCAACCGAGTTATCCGCCCTAGGCGTAGCCCCTATTGGCTCGGGACGTTACGCCTCTCAAGTGACTACGTATGTCTCCGCCCTAACTGAATCTTATTTGCCCATCAATGACGATGATCGTGAGATCCAGATCCAGATGGTGGCCATGTCGGGGTTGTGAATCGACAGCATAGTATCCGTGTTTCGTATCTGAGAAACATGATACATGCGACGTATTTTCTCAGATGAATAAGATTGATGGCGGTCTTTATCGGGAAAAGGAATAGCAGAATAAAAGAAGGCTAACGAACAGCTTGACTGACTAAATCAATCCTATAAAACACACAATATGTGAAGTTGGGCAAAGCATGCTAATTCAATCCAAGAGCATAATGTCAGCCTGTACTACGCGGGAATGTTCACTCAATTGGACTATGTAGATCAAGAATAATGCAGTCAACCGCATGTTTCTCGAATATCAACCTCAAACCTTGTCACGTGATATGCTTCAAGTCGAACTTGACGAGATGTAGTGCAAGAACGTACGTAACTTAAGTTGTAGGTAAGAAGAAATATTTAAAACTATGGCGAGAGAAACCGCCCTTTATTATCGTTGTATATCAGTCTTCCTTTTGACAAGCCAGCATAGATTGAATGATCTGCTGTGCAAGCTGAAGAAGGGGGACGTTGTATTCCAGCTCCGGTGAAGTACATACAAGCACATGTTACTAGTACAGCCCTACATCTTGCTTTCTATGGGTATACGGATGCCTGTTACAAAGTTAACAGTATCGTGTGCATAATATTAGACGAGATACTCAATCTATCTAGTTTCTTCATTAGCAGTTAAATAACAAGATCACTAATCCTTCTCCAAGATGCAAGTGTTTTCTCATCGGAAGCGCTGTATATAAATTCTTCCACGGCTTGGGCAAGGTATCCAATGACTGTATCATTATCAATCACAGAAACCGAGCAAAGTTTCACATCAGAGCACCATTCAAAAATTTCTCGCTTGCGGTCAGATAGCTTAGCTTTCACTTCCACGCACGAAAGAAGACACTTTTCCAAAATCCTTAATATTCAACCTAATGCTCACATCATTCTAACCCATCCAATAGTTGAGACAAGACCCCGCAGTCTTACAGCGTGTACATGTATCGTGGGTTATGCTCTCCCATCTCGTTGATCTCCTCTTCCGTCTTGCCCTCCATTCTCCAGTCCTCCTGGCCTGACAACTTTCTCTTATTCAGTTTCTTGAAGTGCAGGTAGACAAAGGTGTGAATGACAACAGCGAGGACAAGCATGCCAATAGTGGCAGCATAACCAGGGCGATACTCAGGCCTATCATTCTCGCTGAAGAGGAAGGGCGCCGCAACACCGGCTGAGTTTCCAATCGTGATGAAGATACCACTTGCAAATGCACGCTTTCCATATCTCGGTTGGTTGACCGTGATCCATGCCATACCAGATCCGGAACCTGTCCAAAGCCCCATGGCGACGATGAAACAGCCCGCAAAACTCATTGCCATGCTGTAGTTGGCAATCAAGAGACAGTAGCCCAGAATCATGGTGATACCGCCTCCTATACAGAAGAGACCTCGCTGTTGTGTACGATCACTGATATTGGCGCATATAAGATAGACCGCAAAACCAAGGGCGTACACGGGTACAGTGAGACCCTGAACTTGCCTTGCTGACCAAGTACCCATCTCGTTAATGATGGTTGGAAGGAAGACACTGAAGCTGTACAGGACAGAGTGACTGCAGTACTGCGCAATCGACAGAGCCCAGATAGTCCAATCCTTGACTCCAGCCATGACGTCTTCCTTGTGGAGTTCTTGACCAGCCGCGGTCTGGCCAATCTCAGCAGCTCGGAGGTTCACAAGCGCGCGGCGTTCGTCCTCGGAAAGGAACTTTGCGGTCTCGGGGGAGTTGGGAAGGATGAAGGGGACGGCGAAGGCTGTCAAGACTGTTGGAATTCCGTTGATGGTGATAATCCATCGCCAAGCACGCCATCCAGCAGCTCCCTGCTCGAATCCATCGTGGTTGTCCAGCTCTCCAATACCCAGAGCAACAAGTCCACCAACGGCGCCCGAAATGGCAGAGATGGAGTAGAAGTAGGCATTGCGAAGGGAGATGTGACGCTTGCAGTAGAACATGGTCAGGTAGAGCATGATTCCAGGGAAGAGTCCTGCTTCGAAGGTACCGAGGAGCAGACGGCATGCGATGAGGGAGGCAAGGTTGTTGCAGAAGCCAGTGAAGACGGCGACAAGACCCCAGAAGAACAAAAGGCCAGCGATGTATCGGGCAGGCTGCATCTTCTTGATGATGAGGTTGGAAGGTGTTTCAAAGAGCTAAGATTGTTGTCAGCTGTGTTTGTTATCGGCAATCGCATGTTTTCGACTTACACAATAAGTGACGAAGAGAATGGACACGGCGAGCTGATATTGATTACCAGTCAAGCCAAGCTCTTCCTCAAGACCATAGAGACGAGCATTGCCAATACCGACTATTGAGATGTTAGAACCAGTGTTAGTTTACTTTGGATAGCTGGGCCAGACGTACCTCGATCCATAAAGTTCATCAGGTAGATCCAACAAACACAAGGAATGATTCGACGATCTAGCTTTCTCATGAGTCGTTTCTCGGTCTCCTCATCGACATAAGTGACGTTTTCGACTTCATTGGTCACGCCATCGCTGGTATTGGCGAGACCTTCCTCCTCTTTGGTGGGAGTCGGCGGATCGCCCTTATTCCTCGGCTCAGAAAACATTATTGAAGCGATGAGCCTGGCAAGGGACAAACAATCAGAGTGAATGATGTCAGATGCAGTGGGAGGAGAAGAGGTGCAGGTGCAGGAGCAAAAGGGCCCGAGACAGGACGGGGTCAGCGGCCTCCCTTCTTTATACTCACGGTCAATCACATCTCACTCCTCGTCGCAAGGATTGCAATCAGGATGCGCGGGGTATTAATGCCCAGACATTCTAAGCCTGATTGCGAAGTAGGTCCGGTTGGAGGACGGTCGAAACCCCAGACCGCCAAGAGGGAGTTTGCTCGAGCAAAAGCTGGGGAAATAAGCTACATCCTTGGCTATTGTCTAGGCTTTGTATCAAATGACTCGTCTCCGCAGACTTGGCAGGACTTGGCTCCTCAAAACTGAGGGGAGATGTGACGATCGCAATCTTGGCAACCAACACAAAAGAGATAAGAATGGTTGTTGGGGATGACGACTTTTTTCTTGGCTATGCGCGGACAAATGGAACCCTTTCGGTCGGAGGAAAGGGAGCATTGGGAAAAGCCGGGTATGGTAAGAGATTTTTGCCAAGTCGTCGTCTTGACTCGATACGTGGTACATGCACGAGGCGATGATGAGGAGAGGGATATTAGGGTGTCACATATATCCTGGTATTTCCGTTACATAATAAGCCCCATCATATTACTAACAATAGTAGTTGTCTCCATGTACCCCGTATCATCTCCATTATTCTCTCCGCATTCGTTCAAACAAGCTTCCGGACTCTGGAGTGTTCCCACCGTCCGTGGGTATCCTCCAGATGATTATCCACACGCTTGTTTTCACTGCCAAGTGTTGATGCCATGCACAATATCTTGGTGCTTGGCTGAGAGCGCAGCAACGATAGATCACAAGATCTGGAATCTGGGCAGTGTTCTAATGGTTGCATTCTCCTCCGTATACCCGTTCCCTTGGCCTGAAATCTTTGCAGAATTGAATCTGTTTCCGACGCGTCTCAGCATCGTACACACGTGGCATGGCATCCCCAACGCACATGGATTTCCGATACTCCCTTACATGTACAGATAATCGTCCGACCCCAATTTTGCTGATTTGCATGCCTCACTATCCTGACGTTATTCCCGATTCAACTAATTCATTTAGCAACCAGGGTTCTGACCGGCTCTCTAACATCGTTGTGTCTTAGCTCGGGCACTATCGCCGGGCAGGACGTCCTCTTTGCTGATTTTATATCCGAAATTTGGAGTCGTTGACGGATGCGGATAAGATTCAACGGCGCAGTTGGTAAGCATAAACCATAAGTCGACTACCACCAATCTTACTGCAGGTAGATATGACTTTACACAACCACCATCAGCACTCATTATCACAGATACAATCTTTTGAGATCTTGTCCCTTGCTTGCTAATTACGGCAGTTTCTTCTAGCTATACAGTCTTTATTCTTACAACCGGAACGCAAAACGATCAACAGACATGATACCTATACTCAACCTCATCTAGTTACTCTATCCTGTCACCATGTTCATGCCCCGTGTCCGTGGCAGCGATATCACGACATTAGCACAGCTTTAATGTTATCTCAACGGTTGGTGATGCTGGTCGTGTTTTCACTAGCTAGAGTTACGAGGGGCTGACCAAACGTCACGCAAACGCAGAAATCCATCACGTATTACGGTGTACTTGTCGCTAGTCCAGAGGAAGCAATCGTCGCATTTCCCAGCAATTTCGTCGACACGAGCGTTGCAGTGTTGTTCAAGCCTGGCTACTTTAACGGAGAGCTCTAGCTGTTGCTCAAGGATGGCTTCAAGTTGTGCGTCATGGCGGTGCTGCAAAGCTCGAGTCTGCTTCTGCCAGCTCTCGTTCTCGCCTCGCATCTGCTTGTTCTCGTCTTTGAGTGTATCGATCTGATGACGGGCTTCCATCTGGTCGCGCTCAAGCCCCTGGATGCGTTGAATGAGGCTTTTGTTGGTGCTTTTGAGATCCTCGATTCGCATCTCGAGAGACGCGACACCGTGTATTTGTTTTTCTCGCTCCGGGACCAGCGGCATGATGGGCTATAAAGTAAGTCAGCAAAGGTCTTGCAGGGGCACAGCAACAGGTTCACCTGATACAAAATGATCATGTACAATAAAATAAAAAGGTTTACAAATAGTTTCAAGCCCATTGGTAGAGTGTAAACAATAAAGATACGCAAAACAGCGTTGGTAATGGCAAGAATAGATAAAAAATGAATATCGGATGCAGTCAAGGCATGAATATCGGCAAACCCGTACTGAATGCTTTTTGCTCTGTTCTTATTTGGGAGTCCTTGGGATTTGAGACATCAGGTGAAATCCTGACTTGGTTGCTTGGTGAAAACATCGCGCAGTGGGGCCTCGACGTTTGTCACTGCTCGCCAGAGACAAGATGCAAAGGTTTTACGTACATTTTCGTCTGCACAACTTGTCTCTGTGCGTTTCAAAGCTATGCAGATCCCAAAAACCTCCATTCTCTCCTCGCCTCGAACGCCCTCGCTCTTTCTCATCCAATACACGGCACCACTGGACGCTTTTCCCTAATCGACGACTTCAACATCAAGCTGCAAGACAAAAAAGGACAATGAAACTACGGCTCAATCCTATGGATGGCTTCCAGTTAAACAACCGCGGCGACCCCGTTCGAAGAGCGTGACTGACGAGGAAACAAAAGGGTCAATCGCTCGCCGCGGTTCTGCAATTGAAACACTTGTCAGTAAGGAAAAGAAAACCAGTAGATCAAATCGAAAAATTGGCTGAGAGATACACGGGGACAAAGCTATGGCTTGGAAGGAAAGTGGTCTTTTGGTCGATGAAAATTCCGACTTGATGCCTGATGAAGCTGTTGATGATGCGATTTACCATATGAATGGCTAGGCGTTTGGTGTTGTGATTGCTAGAGTGGGGCAGACTCGTAGTGTCAGCTAATCATGGCGCGTACAATTGTATTAGTCATTGGCTGAATTACAGTCTCGTGTGGCCTAGTCAATCGCGCAGAGTACATACCCTGTAGCCACTGAGTTTCTCCACGACAATGGATGATTTGTAGCAAGAGGAGGATTTTGGAGTCCTATAATAAATTTTAAGATAGTTGCTATCTTACGCACAATGAGAATCCGCACTAGTAGGTCTCTTAAAAATAAACATGGAAAATCGTCATCATAATCTGGAATGTTTATCATAAGAGATGATTGGGAGAAAGATAAAACGATATCCGCAGAAAACCCAAATTTTCAACGGTCTCAATGAAATAACTTGTTGATAAAGAGCACCTCTCTGCCAGATCTCAAAGCATTCATCTTCTCTGCGACATCGGTGCGAGTCGCTGGCAACAAGGTAGATAGAACAAGATGAAGCGGTAACATCTCAGCATCAATTTGTTGACAAACAAGTCCACATTTTTGTCGACCTGGAATTACAAGGTTATAAGGGTAATCCTCGGAATAGACCATGTTTTACGTCTAGGATGATCCCTGCTAGCGCATGCAACTTGCTTACAGTCTCCACGGACTTTTGTTTGGTGTCGTGGAGAATCCCCATCAACGAGCATGAAGACTCAGAACACGGAAAATGCTTTCCTTCTGCTTTACAATGCTCAAATTCTTGAGCTGAATGGAGTGCGTCAACCTCGTATATTCGAGCATGAGATTGGACCTCAGAAACCATGGCTGTAGACACTGAGTCGGGAATGCAAAACGCAGCCCCACCAGTGACATCGGCGGACAAGAGAGCAGTATCCGACCAGTCAAATACAAGTACCGACAGAATCGATTGGGATGGCCCAGACGACCCCGAAATGCCATTGAACTGGCCAAAGTCGAAACGATGGATCAATATTATGTCTGTGGCGACATTAACATTATTGACGTTTGTGACATTCGGGAACAGAAGCTCCAGAACATTTTGCTAACTTACCTTGTTCAATAGACCCTTTGCATCTTCAATGATAGCGCCAGCAGTTGAACCCATCATGAATGACATGGGTGAAACAGACCGCAACATAGGTTCATTCACAGTCTCAATCTATCTCCTTGGCTACGCTTTTGGCCCGCTGTTCCTAGCACCACTTAGCGAGATGTATGGCCGGCTTCCAGTATACCACATTTGCATGCTGCTCTTCCTCCTCACAAACGTTGCGTGCGCTTTGTCTACCAGTATGTCCATGCTCATAGTTTTCCGTCTTCTAACCGGTTTGGCCGGTGCATGTCCCTTGACTCTCGGACCGGGCAGCGTCGCCGACTGTTTCAGACAGGAGGAGAGAGGTAGAGCCATGGCTATCTGGACAATGCCTGTATTGCTAGGCCCAAGTCTCGGGCCTGCAGTTGGTGCCTATGTCTCGAGGGGCTTAGGCTGGAGATGGAACTTCTGGCTTCTTGTGATAATGGTGCGATCGTATTGGTTTCAATCTCATGGTTATTATGCTGACAACCTTCTCAGACTGCGGCGATTGTTGCTGTTTGCGCTGTCATCCAAAGAGAAACTCATCCTCCGACACTTCTTAAAAATAAGCAAAAAAGGATACAAAAGCAAAATGGCATCCAGGACACCTCTACAACAAATTCCGACATATCGCATTGTCAATACATCAGAACAAGCCTTGCCCGACCACTGAAGATGCTGTTTCTATCACCTATCGTATTCGGCCTCTCCCTTCTAACTGCAGTCGCCTATGGAACTCTGTATCTTCTATTCACAACCGTCTCTGAAGTCTTTCAAACTAGATACGGCATAGTCACCAATGTGGGTCTTGTCTATCTTGGCTTTGGCTGTGGCCAGATTGCGGGACTTGTTCTCTTTGGCATAGCTTCAGATCCTATCTTGAGGAGACTTTCAGGGAAAAGTGGTCAACCAAAACCAGAGTATCGTCTACCACTTATGATCCCCTGTAGTGCGATTATACCAATCGGACTGCTTGTGTACGGCTGGGCAGCCCAGTATCGAGTCTTTTGGTTTGTGCCCATCATTGGCACATTCTTGATTGGATTTGGAATGATCACCGTATTTACATCTGTCAGTACTTACTTGGTCGATGCATTCCCAGGCTACGCTGCGAGTGCTACAGCGGCAAATACGGTGCTGCGAAGTATTGGCGGCGCACTTTTACCGCTTGCTGGTCCCAAAATGTACGATGCTTTGGATCAGGGATGGGGTAATACGCTACTGGCTGGAGTATCCTTTGGAATGATTGGAATGATTGTTATTTCGTACAGGTATGGGGAAAGACTGAGAATAGGTACGACATACCAGCTAGACTAGGGATACTTGCAAGCTACTATGAATTTAGTGGTTCAATTAGGTCAACTTGCAAGATACAGGAGGGTATCATGGAGGAAGAACGATAGTAGTAACTAATGATTCTTATACTGTGGATTAAATGTGGATGTAGGCATTAATTTCCAGCGGCAGCTCCAACATGTACTCTCCCTACGAAAGGTTCCAGCTTGTGACTCCGAAAAACCTTCTGTCAGGTTACGACCGTCGAGTACAGGCTCAAGGCCAACTTATGGAGACCAATGTGGGTTGGAAGCAGTCAGATGAGACTGGAAGAGTTACTCAGCTCTATAGCGCCCCTCTCGACTTTAATTCTGTTGGGCAGTGTTTGTTTAGAGATATTTTGCATAATCGCGGCATGAGAGTGTATGAGTTCTTGAACGATTAAACGAAATGTATTAGAGCCTGCTCTATATTTCGTGTGAGCCATGCCAGTAAAATCTCAAAATCGCTTCCTTGTCTATGCGTCCCGTTCGAGGAGCAGATTAATCTGAACCAGTGATCACCAAGTGGCCTAATTATTCGGCCTCGACCCCACGTCGGCGTTTTGCATGTTGATTTCCCCCTGCCCTCGAGGCATGAAGCCTAGGGCTGCAGAAGGGCGTCCGAATGCGTTTGAGGAAATAATGGGCGAGTTAGACTCTTTGATATTTTGAGTGGTCTTGATGGCGACGGCTGAGGAACGATATTAGTATAGAAACTTGACAGTGTGTAGTTGATGAGAAGACGTACCAGCTATTGTGGCAGCGACCAGCACAATGGGAAGCGCCTTGGAGACGCGAGCCATGCGAGAGACGGCAGGGGTTGGCTGAGGAGGGAAGTCGAAGGGAGGAAGAGCTCCGCCGAATGAGTTGGTGGTCATGGTGAAGGTTGGGGTTGAAGTTGGAAGTTTGTGGTATTGCTGTAGAAGAGACTAGAGTCAATGTTTGTTCGTGTAATGGGGAAACGAGATGATTTGGATGAGGCTCTGATTGAGATGAATTGGACTCTCTCTTATATCAATTGGCAGATACTCCTGCACCCTATTCTATGTTATTTTAATATGTTAATGCCTGACCTGTTTTGGCCGGTCAGGCCACCAGTCCTGATCCTCCGCAGTGAAAGGGGCCTGATCTGGTGATGGCGAGATTCGTACGATGGGCCTCAGCGTCTGGTGCCAGGCTGCGGCACAAATGGCGTGGGCGCTGTGGGCCGTACACTGGGCTATGGGCAGTTTTCCAACTGCCATGAGTGAACTGTATCTGCTGATTTATTCATGCCCCCGGATTGGAGAGGAATAGAGATGAGGCTATGAGATTTTGTCGCGGGGAATAACACCACACTGACGTTTTCTCATGCTGTGTCGAGATTTCGCTTCAATCTCCGCATCTCCGCATTTGGAGGCGTTTGCAACTACCTGAATCAAGCATCACAGAGTCCGGTTCAACTTAATGGGCTTCACTCCATCTCACAATATCACAATATGGAAGTAGCGACATAGCAATTGATGCATGGGCATGGTGTAAACAGCTGACCACGAAGGCGACGTTGGCAGTCCCTACATAGTGAGTTTCTGGGCGCCGCGAGAATAATACGGAGCAGCCACTCCAAACAGCACCATGCGTCGATTCTGTTCCGACATTTCGCGAAACAGCCACCCTTACTCAGCAATTGAGCCCCTGGGACTACCAATTTAACAGACACGCGCCCTTCAGGCCAGGGTCACAGCCAATTGAGGTGGTACGATTGCCAATTTACCATACATATCAGTATTTTTACATCACACGGGAAGACAGACAGCCGGACTTGCCGATTGCTGAGAAGCCACTGGCCAAATTGGAGCCTGTAATCCCATTTGATCATTCTTCACCGTACAATCACTAATATATTGGAAAGGAGTCTATGACACCTTAATATCACATGTACTCGTTGCATTAAGTAGTATCTTAACCCTTTTTCTTACTCTTCGGATCCCGATTCACACAATCAACAACAAGAATCTGAAATAACATTTATATTAACTTGACTCGTGAAATGCCTAAGTTGCGATCTTCTAAGCAACTTCGATCGGCGCATCATCATGCTATGCGGAGGATTTCAGGGTCAATTATATTCTATATACCTCCTCAATATACCAATCCCCCAGTTCCTCCTTCACGCTGCATCCTACCAGAGCATCCAAATTCTTCTTAAAGCCATTTACAGACTTTTCACTGCCGCATGCCAGTACTCTACAACCATTTTTTATCTTGGCAGCGACTTGATCCGCAAATTGGTCATCAAACAACCTGTCCTGGGCCCGAACCTTGCCTTGATTGCTGGGAGTCAGGGAGAGGATGTCAATGATACCATGACTAGCAGCTGTTGCTACCGATTCAAGGATGATGTTGGCATCAATGGGCCGATAGCCCACGAAGACGCTGATGTTTCCAGCGATGTTCTCTGAACTGCGGTTTCGGGGACTGCATATCCTGTACTGTAGTAGGCTGCGAATCAAGGCGACACCTGATCCAGTTGCAAAGGCAATGATGGGGATATTTCCCTCAGCTGCCTGCTGAATGTTCTCGGATAAAGGTGAGACACGGCATCGGAAAGACTTGTATGTTGATTGAGAGCCCAAGAATCTCTCGCTAAACCTGCCATTAAAGATCCGACTGACCAGTAGATCGGCAATACTAATATTCTTCTCATTGACTGCCAGATTGTAGAATGAGGCGATTGAGTATATCCTTGGCCGCTGAATACTCATTGATAGACAACATAATTGCCCATCTATCCGCCTCAGGACCGAAACAGGTAAGGAAACGATGGTTCTAACAACTGGTTGAGTGAGTAGGACTTTCACAAACTCGTCACCGAGTTCAAGACCCCTCGCCCATACCATAGACGCAAAGGGAGCATCCAAGTCGACGAAATCCCGCAAGAACTCCAAGTAGGTTAAACCGCTACCTTGCTGTAGAATGCCCTTCTTGCGCAGGTGGAGGCCTTTGAGGACTAGATTGACCTTCTCAACGGGATTCGGGACCAGCAAAGAAAGCTCTCTCATCGGTCTCCCTTGCCTCTGATCCAATTGGACGGTTACTTTGCGAATGCCGCCTGGGTTTGAGCTAATGTCAAGAATCTTTGCTTGAACAGGGAAGATTCGTTCAAGCTTCAAAGGGTCAGCCAACGTACCACGCTCCTTGTTTGAAGGCTTTGGCTGAACAGTGCCTGGTGCTTTGGCGAATTTCTGCTCTATGGTGGTCCACCACTCTTTTAACTGTGTCCATGGTGGCGTTTCCTCGACCGCGTCACCGGAGAAATAACCATCCAGTATAAAATCGGCCTGAACTGCCTTCAGACTTTTGTAGACGATCTCCGCCGCTTTGTTGAAGGTCTGACCATACGAACTGTCACCGTTACCGAACAAGGCGAAACGTCCGTTTACGGAACGCCTCTGTTCCATCAGGCTTGTAACATGTGACAGGAACTTTTGGCCATTTTTGGGGACTTGGCCCCGACCGCTTGTACTTATGACCAAGATCACAATATCTTCCGGGTTCACGCTTGTGAGGTCTAACATATTAAGGTGTTTGGTGGTGGGGGCCACTTTGAGGTCCGGATATTTCGCGACATGCTCTTTTCCAAGAGACAATATCCTTCTTGCTAGCAGCATAGCAACATCTCCGGAGCCACAGTGGTAGACAAGTAGCTTTTTTGTGACGCCTTGCAGTTGCTCACTACTGCAGAATTTTCTCGCTTCGAAAATACTGTTGTCACTGCTTTCTGTTGTACCGTCAGAGTCAACACTACATCCCTGGGTCTCCTTCCAGGCCTTGATGGGATCTTTCAGATTTCGACAAATCATGGGCTTTGGTTGATAGTTTGGGCTGGCGCCTCGATGCCAGATCGGCACTATCGATCCTTGGGGTGGAGCGAGCCAGTAGGGATCTGATGGGAGGCGAAAGCCGTTCTCTTGTAAGTGTTGATCATCGAATCGACAGAACTGGTCTGAAGCTGATATGGTGTCCACAATGCGGACGCGGTCAGCTTTGAAGGAGTGATAGACGGCATAGTTGAGTTCGGTCTGAGCTTGGGTCTTCGACAATAGTTAGCAACGAAGAGCGAAGTGCAGGCTCTCACTTACCAAGATTCGCAATTGATCAGCCTTGGGCAATTCATCAATATCCTCAGCTTGATCAACCCAACCGAAATTCTGAGCAACCTGTGGTAAACAGTTGTACCGATTACGGTCAGCCAAATTCCTCACACCAATTTCAGCATCCATAAACCTGGAAGCTTGTCAGCATCAAGTTTACCAAAGTTAGGGAATCCTCACCATCCGATAAAAGGAGCAGCAGTGTACTGCACCCCTCCGACGTCAAAGCCAAGTCTACTGAGGGCCGGGGCTGGGACCCATCGAAGGCCTAGATGCTCGAATTGAGGACACCGCGGATGCCGTAGTTTAACCAGCGGGAAGTATTCTTCCAATATTTCGGTGACATATGGCTCGTCACCTTCAGCCATGGTCACTAGTGGTAGAATATCCCACTTTGTCCTCACTCGGGGTGGCTTCCACCCAAGTTGGATTATATCTGTTGTTAGTCCGACGTTGGCGGGATCACCCAAGACGCTGCCATCTGGTTGTTGATACTGTTCAATGAAGTTAGGGCCTCGACCGCTAGTACTGCTGCGTCAGATGGGATCACTTACACCAGCAAATGAAAGCAGATTCGTGTTCCATATCGTATGACCCATTGTCCTGGGCGTGCGAGGTGCAAACAAGAAGACTATTCACTCAATGTTACGACAAGTTCACAAACTATTTTTAAGGAATTTGAATTACCTGTGGGTAAAATATCGCCTTTGTTGAAGGCTTCCCATAACGCCTCCACGAGCGCGTGTCCCATCTCCTTACTTGTGGTGATATGGCGTAGGTCGGCAACTCTTATTTCACTACGGTCAGCTAAGTCTATATGATTGCTTGTCTGGAAAACCTACCTGAGCATTTCGTATTCCGAACGCATAATGCACCGTCTTGAATTCTTCCATGCCGCTCTCAAACCAAATTCTAGCTCGTCCATCGTCTGGTGCCATGGTCCGCCAGGTGTGTTTGTATCACCTCTCTCTGTCTTATCAACATGGCTATCTATCTCCTTTAAGACTTGATTCAGCCTGGAATCGAGGGCAGACTGGTCTTGAATCAGACCGGCCTTGTGCATCTGCAAGAAGAAGTCTGTTGCTTCATGCTTCACCACGTTGACAGGTTGATTTCGTCCAACACGCGGCTCGTCAGTATGGATCATGCGACCAGCCTGGCAGAAATCTGTGGTACAGCCTGTCGAAGTGAGAACTCCATGAGCTTGTCTCACTCGCTCAAACTCGGTGCGAGCAGCCGCCAACCTAGAACCAAGATCTGGTTCTTCTGATGCGGAGTCAACGTGTGTCATGGCGGGACAAGCAGTGTAAGGAGCCATAATTTCGATCTTACAGAGGAGAGGGCGGATGCAGGCCAAAGCAGGTCTGAAGTCACTGGTCTCTTTTCTGCTACACCCAATTTACAAATTTTCGCTTGCAGCACGGACCTTCATTGAGACAGGGATAGCCTCAAGTCCTGGTCAACCAACCGGCAGTTATATCAACCGGGAACGGGTTACAACAGATAAAGCAATAGTACCGGTGTCTGTAACCTAATCTAACGCCTCAGTTGTAGTTTCAGTCATCAGGCGGCCAAGTCATAAAGTCATCTCGCAAGTAAACGGCTAGACAGTAGTATTGGGCTTGGCGGACTGACGCTAGATAGGGCGCCGGGACCTCGAACGTTGGACTATGTTCTTCCTTTTCTCTTCTGCGGCCGCAATTAGATATAACATGAACAAGCTCTAATTGGCCATTTAACTACGACCATCAGAGGTTACCGATACCTAATCTTGAATAAGATTAGCCACAGATACTACCTTACAATGAATATCCCAAGCCAGGGCATGCGTTACACAAACCTTCATAGGGAACTCGATCAAAAGACCCAATATAAATCAGCGATATCGTAATCACAACTTGTCTAATAACGGTAACATCTCCTCCCTTTTCTCAAAAACTAACCACATCAAGAAGCAGGGACATTGACAACCTAGTCCGCCCTGGCAGAAATCAGCTAGCTCGAGATCTACACCATGTCGAACCACAATTTAAGATTCTTAGACCTGGTCCAAAGTCCCACTTAGTCAAGAGGTCCATACCTCATCGGTGGCACGAAATCAGGATGCGTCATCTTCTTTACGTGTTCAGGAACTTTTCCAAGCGCCTCCTGACCCTCAAGTAGAACGATCTGCTGCCCGGCCTAGTGAAACATGTTAGAACTACCGAAAGCGAAAATTCTCGGACAACCTACCGCAAAGTGAGGGATCCGGTGGCAATGCAACATGCTCATTGCCGGAAACGTGATGGTATACCTCAGGACGATCCATGAACCAGGCTCAGGACTGAGTCGGAAGCCATCTCGCAGAGGAGGATCCATCAGGTTGAAATTCTGGGGAACCTCGCGCTCGGCCGTCTCGGCATCTGACCAGGGGAAACCCCCAGTTCCAGAGCCGATGATCCATACCTTGTGGTTGTGCTTGTGGAAGGGATGCATACCGTACGCCCCGTTCTCAAGGATGATGTCGACAGTTGAGCCGTTACGCATGCCACTAGTCGTCGTTGGGCCGCGAGACTCCTCGTTCCAGAGAGACGGGGGCATCTGCTGCCTGAAGCCCTGGTGTGGTTCAGATGCAAGGACCCATGTGCTCGCGTCCGTCCTGTTGGCGACAAAGCGGAACGTGTAATCCGACTTAGCCGGTGGAGGCCGTGCTGGGAACGGGGTAATGTCTTTGAGAGGGTTCAGGAGCTTGCCAGCGCCCGTTAACGCCCCATCAAGATCGATGGATGGCTTGGTCTTGGGCAGAGACATGATGCCATCGACCCTCGTCTCAGTTACCCCGGCATATCTGAGGATCGAGAAACCTTGGATCAGCTGCTCATCCGAGATGGAGGACATGCGGATGGTGTATTCCCCTGGCTCCTGCGTAAGTGGTATGAGAACACTGATGCGCTCTCCCATGTTGACGTCGAATGCCTAGGATAATTAGCCAAGTCTGAAAGTAAGGGTAGTCAGGGTATGCCTTACGTTGACCTTTCTTGGGAAGACGAAATCGCCATCCACTGCTATCACCCACAGATCGTGCTCATCGACAGACACGCGCATCTCGTGATGGACTCCCGTGTGAATGAAGTTGACAAACAAATACTTGTCTCCCTCTTGTGCCTCGATCACTTCATAATCGGTGAAAGTATCCTGGCAAGGCTCTGAGTTGAGATATGGTGAGTTGGTGTTCTCTACCAAGCAGCCCATACTGTCGCGCTCAGTCGTATTGCTGTATCTCTGCATCTCACTTGGGCTAAGACAAGTCGTCCTGCCTTTGTTGTTTGTCAAGATTGACACAGCGCAGCTTGGTGAGATTCCAGTGTCTCGGAAGCTCAGAATCATGGCATCAAGAGTCTCCAGGTACCAGTCAGAAGTCATGAGATGATGAGGGCGAGATTCGGCTCTTCGCATAGCCTCAATCTCTGCTTTGTCCGATGAGATCTCAGAGTATGGTCTTGGGCGGTTCTTTGACGGCCTAATCCAGATTGCTCCACGATGACCATCAGCAAAAACTGGTCCAAAGTGGCCGTGATAGAAGTAGGCGCCAGATTGGTTAGTGAAGGTGAACTCGTAAGAGTAGGAGCCACGCGCTTGAATAGGCCACTGAGTAACTCCAGGCGTGCCATCATTCCAGAAGTGGTCGACTTGATAGATGCCGTGCCTAAAATAATCAGATCGGGGCCATACCACTGCTTCTTCATGGCTACCTACCAGTGAATGCTCGTCTCAGTCAACAGTTTATTTTCAACATTGACGCGAATGGTGTCTCCTTCATCGCCCTCGATAACAGGGCCAGGAGTATCGCCGTTGATTGTCAGGTATGGCCTCGGGTGCCCATCTGCTACCATTAGCAAGTATTCAGAGAGCGGGGAGTTCACTCATAACCACCTTTGGCCATAAAGCCACTCGAGAGAGTCATGTTGTACTCTCTGAGCTGGCCGGCTTGGACAGTCATTGCCCAAGCCAGCACAACGGTAAGAAATCCACGTCCTGGCTTCATACTGATGATAGAAAATGCTTGTTGGATGTTGTTTATTTTGCTCTGTCTTTCAATTCGGTCCAAGCATAGCACAGCAGAACATGGCTGGCCGGTGTTTAAAACCATGACCATTTGCGACTGATGCAACAATTCGTTGATTGGGCTTCGTCTGCCGAAGTGATTGTCGATGGGTCAAGGATCGAAAACGCCGACCAAACTCAAAATAAGATGAAACATAACTATTAAGCGCACATCATGGTCAGGACGGAGGATGGTACTTTTTTCACTCTAGACCCACAGTCGGCATATCAAATGCTGGGTTCTGATAACGCCCGCTCGTTTTTGAAGGTATAAGAGATTTAGTTCCTTGTATGGGGAGAAGCAGTGTCTGGAATCATTATCATCTCAAAATTTAGCTCTGATTCACTTTGTTATGACCTCAAAGCCTTCTTTTGCACCCCAGCCCATGGGCGAATGGGCCCAGTCGCTTCAATGGAGAGGGCTTGGATGTAGGACGGTGGCTGTCTTCTTGGCCTCAAGTGTCCTCTTCATCTATTATCTTGTCTCCAGCGTCGGGTGGCCAGAGTCATATGACTTTGGACTTGAGGATATCTGGGGAAGTGGTCAAGATAACTACACTCCAAGCAGTGCCAGAGTGCCAGAGACGATCAAGTACAACTTGACCATAGCCGCGGCGTGGCGTAACCCTGGTAAGAGCACCCGATAAGAGCAGTGGAGTGTGAAGGTCTGATGCTGACTTGATTAAGATGGTGGACGATGGCGAACTGTCTTTGTAGGAAACGGTGCATCGCCAGCTAAGCCCATTCTTGAGGCGGTTGAAGGAGATACCGTCGAGGTCACGCTGGTGAACGAAGTTGCAGTCCCAATCTCAATCCTCTGGTAAGCATCGAAGAGTCCATGACACAGACCCATACTAACGGTATTCAAGGCAGGGCATCCATCATCCCAATGGAGAGACCTGGCACGACGGCTCTGCTGGCATCACCATGTGGCCTCTAATTCCACGAGCGAATCGTACAAACATTATCAAGACGGCCAATAACTGGGGCCTTAGATATTTCTTCGACCATACTACAACTATTAGCACAGATGGAGCTTACGGAGCTCTTTGGATTAAGCCGGCTGCTGACCGTGCACGTCCTTACCACTTGGTGTCTTCAGATCCTGTCGACGTGCAGGAGATGCGTGCTTCAGAGGAGACAGCAGAGCACCTCATGTTGTATAACTGGCAGCATATACCCACAGCCCAGATCCTATCTCAGCTACAGGCGCAAGGTTATGATCCCTACTGCTTCCAGTCGGTATTGGTGAATGGTAAGTGAGCCCCTCGCGTACTTGAACCTTCACTTATCAGGTTTTTTCTAGGCAAAGGACGTGTTCACTGCAAGCCTGATGATCTAACCGAGATTGATGGACAGCCAGTCGATCAACACGGTTGTGTGGTTCAAGCATCTGGTGCTGTGGCTTATCCAACCTGCAAGCCCTCGCAGGCAGACTATCATGTACGTTCCCACAGGTAGAATACATCATCTGTATGCTAACAACTGAAAAGATTATCGAAACCAAGGGTAGAAAATGGCTCATGCTCAACTTCGTCAACACTGGTTTTGAGCATCCCTATCGTATCACCATTGATGATCACGACATGTGGGTTGTTGCCAACGACGGAGGGTTTGTCGATCCCATCAAGGTGCAGGTAAGTATCTACGAACATAGTGTTTGACGGAACTCTGTTTTTGACATAACCAGGCTCTCACTCTTACCAATGGCGAGCGTGTGACTGTCCTAGTCAAGCTGGACAAGGAAGCTGATGATTACGCCATCCGCATATATGCCTTGAGCCGTCTGCAGTTTATCCAAACCTATGCTATCCTTCGTTATCCGGTAGGTCAACGTCCACCTCTTTTTCAGCAACTCTAACGGAAGTGACTCGTTATAGCATCGTGATATGCATCAAAGACTTGGTGAACCTATGTTAAGACCATCAGAGGAAAAGTCACTGCTGAATTTAGACGGCACCCTCAAGAAGGATGTGGCTTTGCTCGACAAATCTGCACTGAAGCCATTCCCACCTCTTCCACCTCCCCAGGGCAAGGCCGATGTCACACTGAATCTCAGAGCATCGGGTGCCCCTGACCCCCAAAACCCATACCTCACAAACTGTAGTCTGAATGGTGCCACATGGCAGCTCTGGCGGGCGTTTCGCGAGCCTCTGGCTTTTGCAGGACCGAACCAGAACTGGACTCATCCAATGCCAGCCATCACTGGTTTACCCCTCGGCAGTGTGGTTGACATCATCGTTCAGAATGACCTACCGGCAATCATCCCTCTGAGCAAGCACAATGACCGTCTTTTCCAGCTGGGTTCTGGAGATGGTCCCTTTGTGTGGAGGGATGTCATTGACGCTGAGAAGCATGGCAAGATTAATCTCAAGAACCCGCCGCTCTCGGTGATGCATGAGCTTCCTGCCGGGGGTTGGCTGGCTTTGCGCTGGCGCATTGAGCAAAGTGCCATGACCAGCTTCCACGCCTACCGTGCTAGATTCTTTGTCCAGGGCATGCGAGTGGCTATGTTTGAAGGAGATGATCACTGGATGGAGATTCCTGACGAGGTCAAGAATCAGCCGAGGTTTGAGTTTGATATTGCTGAGGATGCTGGCGTATTTGACTAGATAAGGAGTGCCTTATCAATGATTTGAATGGAGAGTAGTCAACATGAGGGATTTACTAAATCTGCCTCGTAAGATTCTGATGCCAAATAGCAGGGGCAGAGCTGAAGTCCCATCCTTGAGAGGAAATGAAAATCTCTTTTGGCCCCTTTCTGGTTTCGAATTATGCATGTTAGTTGTTGGTTCTGGGGCTCAGTCCCTCTCTCTGCAGCAGCCCATGTCTTCAAGACTGGGGAAAGGAACTCTTATTATTAGCTCCCAACTGCACAGTCAATCTACTGCACTTTCCAATGCAAAGTTTATCGCGGCAGTACCATACTGAGCGAGGCGTGCTTATTGAATCATTGAATCAAACCTTGGCTGAAGAACGCGCCGCTGCTCGTTGATTGATGACCAGAGCCAAGGCGAGAGAAGAGAGTCCTCAAGAGTAAGCTATGTCGTGGAAGCAAATTGTCGAAACTATGAAGCTTGAAATGGAGACAGCGGAGAGTTTGTCTAGCCGTGAGAACAGGGGCCTAAGGCTATGATCGATGAGCCCGGGCTAAAGCTCTTGAGGACTCGGTCCAACGATTGCAAATTTCTTGAGGCTGTTCTGCAACAAAAGAGAGTGCCAAGCTGGCTGTACAGGTTGCATGTTTGGTTTATGAAGCGTTGCCAAAAGGTTTGGATGGCAATTTATAACATTGGTCTTCTTCTAACTTACAGTTCAAAAGATTGGAGGATTATTGCTTTTACATATTTTAAAGAAGCGTTGTATATAGTTTATTAGTTTGAGCTGGCGATGTACGTCGTAGTCACATTTCCCAACCAACCCCTCCATCCATTTGTTTTAGTCCATGTCTCAGCTACTTGTCGAGTGAGATTCAAAAGTCAAATGCAGCCTGGACTAATAAGTTCAGGTCGGTCTCTTGAACTATTTGATGTCCGTCGCACCAGCAGCACTCAGAAAGGTTAGCTTTAGGGAGTTAATAGAGCTGCAAGGCCATATTTGGGCACTAGGACACTGCTTGGGGTTATCACGAAACGGCATATTCGGCTGCTTCAGCCCTAACCGTCTAATGATCTAGTCAGTACAGTATATCTCCAGAGTTGGTCGTAGAAAAGCGTATTCTCAGGCAGAAGTATGTGACTAAGCTTCGGATACTTATAATAACTAGTTACTTTCTACTACCTATCTACATGGGTTATCAATCGAAAGCACATATTAACTCGTGACAGCTATCTTCGGCCCTCAAGTAATGTACATCTTAGTACCGTGATTTCTGACGGTACCGATCTACAGGTATTACTCACCGTTGCAATCCCTATATATCCCTGAAGTGCCAAGGCATGTGTCAAAGTGCCATGTATTTCACATAAGATTTTACTTCGAGAAGGCACCCGGGTTATGGATTTAGAGCTTTGGGCGTCACAAAGTTGTTTTTGATCTTCTTGCAAACTACGCGCCTTACTCCAGAGCGCTTCCCTGTGAGATTAGGTACATAGCCGCCCAGCGCCAAGCACGGGGGGCCGGTCTCCAGGCCCTATCTACCCACGATGAGTAGTGGTAAGCTATCTTATTAGTCCTCGTCTAGCAGCCAGTTGGGCATCTCTCAATGCCACCTTCACTAGCATCCTTATTCGACCGCTACCGTTTCTTCAATTTAACCCGGCGGTAAAAGCGCGTGCAGGGACCCATATGCGCGGATAGATACTTCTGACATGTATTTAACCCTCCACATCCCGTGTAAGGCTACTCCAGCAACTGCGAACCAGTGGATCTGCTTACTGATTGATTAGACAAGCCCAGGATCAGACAATACCGTTGACACATAGACAAGGTATGAGGTGGGGGCAAGCTCGCCAAGTTCAGGGTCTCGCAGCTCGGTTACGGGCCTAGGGCTAACATTGGATGCTCAATCCGACATCGGGGAATACTGGTTGAGTTCTCTGAAGGTTTGGTGTAGATGCCAGTTACACGACTGTTGAGGAAGAGTTCAACCAGCAACGCCAGTATCTGTCTTGATATATCCATTCCCATTCAGCTTAGTATCAGCCATTCTGTAGTAACACAATTACCCGAGTATGAAAACTCTACCAAGTCATTGGGTCCAAGTTCCCCCACTCGCGATCCCAGCATCGCTTACTATTAGCCCGAAATACTATGAATTTAACCACGAAAAATACCAAGGCAAAGGAACAACAACCAACACTGCGGAGCAAACATCCATGAGAGAAAAATTTGATAAACTGAAAGACAATAAGCTAGAGGCATAACCAATCATGATCCAAGATTCATCTCATCCATGCTCGTTTGTCATGCGTAAATATCCACGATTCCTGCACTCCTGATCTGCATCTGCAATCCAACCACCTCTCCTCCTACAACGACAAATATGTCTGCACCCGCTCAGGCTTCAGGTTCCGAGCAGCCTAGCAGACAACCTGTACAGCCCTCCGCACTTCACAGAGATGATGAGGATGATTCTAAGAATGGCGCCGCTGGCACTCAGGGTCCCACTGAGATCGGTGTCAGTAGGGTAGAAGCCTTCAACAAGGTTCTCTACCAGTCGGGCAAGTCTGGGAAGATACTGCTCTGGCTGTTGGGCATCTCTATCGGTCTTACCATGTTTGCCTACGCTCTTGATCAAGGCATTACCTTCTCCATTTTCCTCACTCTGGCTTCGTCGTATTTCGGACAACACAGCTCACTAGGCGCCGTCTCGACCGCCAGTCAAATCATCCGCGCCATTAGCAAACCCTTCATCGGCAAGTTGGCCGACATCACATCGCGACCGACCACATACGTCGTTATCCTTGTCTTCTACGTCGTTGGTTTTGTTGTCGCTGCCAGCGCCACCACGTTTCCCGCTTATGCGATTGGCATGTGCTTCACGTCGTTTGGCAAGTCAGGACTCGATCTATTAAGTGATATCATAGTCGGTGATTTGACCCCGCTGGAGTGGCGAGGTTTCTTTGGCGCCTCCCTCGCGTTGCCATTTGTCGTCACTGTACCTGTCAGCGGATTTATTGTTGAGGGCTTTGTTGATAATTGGCGCTGGGGACTGGGTATGTTTGCTATCCTGGTTCCGGTATTGCTTGTGCCAGCCATCATCACACTCTACTCTATGCAACGACGAGGAGAGAAGTTGGGCATGGTCACGATGGCTGCTTCGAAGCAAGTAAGGACCGGAGCTGTCGAGGGCCTTGACAATTCAAAGGGTTTCGGCTACTGGGCAAAACTCCTATATCAGGGTTTGATCGACATCGATATCATGGGTCTCGTCATTCTTGGAACAGCTTTCTCACTCATCCTATTGCCCTTTACTCTTGCTCCTGCAGCCAAGGGCGGTTGGGCTAACCCAAGTATGATCGCTATGTTAGCTGTCGGCTTTGTTCTGCTCATTGCCTTTGTGCTTTTCGAAATGTACGTCGCCAAGAAGCCACTCATGACCAAGCAGATCCTGCAGAACCGCACATTCTTGGCTGCTGTTACTACTTACATCTTCAACCAAATGGCTTCGTCTGTTCGCAATACCTACTTTTCTTCGTATGTCTACATCATCAAGCAGTGGACACCCTACCAGTGGACTATCTTTTTGGGAATTACCACCATGGGGTTGAGTCTTTTGGGGCCCATCGTCGGCCTGATTCAGCGACGTACACACCGATACAAAAATCTCATGATTTTTGGTGCTTCCATGAGAATTATCGCGTACGGAATTCTCGTGAAGCCAAGCGGTAATATGACGCAAGATACAGCGACTCTGATCGTTGCCCAACTTCTCTATTGCCTGGGCTCTTTCAACGTCGTCGGTGTTCGCGTGGGAAGTCAAGCTTCGGTGCCGCACGAAGACATGGCTACAGTCATCTCGCTTCTCACGCTGTGGTCTACGCTAGGCTCGTCTATTGGCAGCGCTGTCTCATCCGCCATCTGGACCAACGAGATGCTCAACGACATGTACAGGGAGATGCCTGGAGTCAACCAGACAACAATCTTGGAGGTTTATGGAAACATCAGGACACTACGCACAGCATACGAGTTTGACGATCCCATTAGACAGGGTGCCATCCGTGCTTATGCCAATGTCAACGGCCACATTGCTATAACTGCTCTTTGTATGGCTACTGTACCGCTTATCGCTTCCTTTTTCATGCCTGACTATTACCTCGGAAAGCAGCAGAACGCGGTCACTAACAGGGGCCTTGATGGTGAGGTTGTGGATGTACCAGAGAATCGAACAGATGGTGATGGTGGCCACGAGTCCAAGCCTTTCTACCGCCGGCTGTTCACCGCCTTCCGCAAGGGCGCCTAAGTGTATGCATCTTGGAGTGAAGCTCAAATTTTGAGACTTATTCATGTTCTGGATCGGCTATAAGGGGGATAATACACAAGATATCAAAGTTTGCTCTTTTGTCATGTTGGAGCCGCTTTGTTTTAAGATCTTGTTGTTCCTTCGACGGTATGCTTGAGAGTGTATACTCGTATTTTCAATCTAAAACCAAAGTCCAGATAATAAATAGAGACACAACTACCAACATAGTAAATCGTGATGTCGATTTCAAAGCTTGTCCATCCCAGACCCCGAAAGAAAAAGCTGACTAGCATTAATAGTAATCCTGAGTCCATATGTGAAAGTAAATTACCGTAAGCACAAAGAGGATTATAGAAGACTGATCATCCCACTATTTAGTTGCTTGACTTCATGAGAACCGGACAAATGGTGCGATATAGGTCGTCATATAAACCCCCTTCTTCTCTGAAAAGTTGAAAGACACGAACGTATGAACAGTCGGCGTTTGGATGGTATCATCAAGCACGTCGCTACCACTAGAGCCAAATTAGTATATCAGTGGCTCACGAAAGAGAATAACCTACTATGCGTCAGAGACAATATTGTTATACGTCCCCTCGACACCCCATGCCCACCCCCGCTTCCGGAACACCTTCTCCATAGCCTCAGTAGCAAGCTTGTCGTTCTTGAAATACTGGTTGAGTGGCACGTAAATCTTAACGTCAGGAATGGCCTGACCAGGCTTCAACTCCCAGCTGAAACAAGCGCCACTAGTATCAGGCTTCTTTTCTAAAATCTCTTTGGAGAAGTGGTTGTCGATCTCGTTATCCTCAGGCTCATTAATCAAAATGTTCCACATGTCGCGTAAGATTGCCAGCCCTTCGAGCGTCGTCTTGTCAGTGAGTTGGCCTCCGAGAGTTACATGTTGCTCCACCGCTTCCCATGTGTTGGACTGAGGTTCGATGTAGATCTTGACGCGTGCGCCCTCTTCAGGGCTCACGCAATCGATTCCAATGACAACGGTCAGTGGGGGGTCCTTGTATAGCAGTCTCTGATAGCTCTCGATAACGTCAAGGGCGGGTCCAAAGGATGGGCCAAGTGGTTCAAGCCTTCGAATCAGATCAAAGCCAGCTCTGTCAGAGTTCTTCTTGGAAGTCATGTACTTGATAATAGGGTAGAAGTACGCTTTCATTGTTCTTTTCTCTTCCTGGAGATCAAAGGCCAAGAAGACCTTTGGTATGCGGATAGTGTCTTTTGGCATCTTTTCCACCATGATCGCATCATCTTCTTCTGATGGAAAGAACTCGGCAGCGAATTGATTGAACCAACGCAAATCTGCTCCAACCTTTTCCGCAATCTTTGGAATGGGATCCTCGATGACGCCATCTGATCCAGGAAAGACAGGTTCATAGCAGAAGCGGACGTACGACTTGCCGTTATCACTATGGTTGAGACTGGTTTCGAAAGGTGAGCCGTTGGGCGTAAGGAGAGACCTTGCGCGTGATATTTCGGGAGCATTTCCCATGCTGGGAATGATGTAGTTGTCGAGGAACTCCAAGTGAGAAGCCTGTTGCTCTGGGATATAGCTTCCAACATTCTTGAGAAGGGATGCGAGGACTGGTCTGGTGTGCTTCGTCCAAAATGCGACGCCCTCGTCTTTGGCTTTAGAAAGTCTAATTCCATTGCTTTTTGAGTGGTTCAGCATTCCTGTAAGGGCACTTGCATTATACGATAACATACCTTGCGTCCGTTTCCTGAGTCGTTATTTCATGTTGGACATGTGAGGGTGAGTCGACTACAACTGATGCCATGTTTTGGTAGTGTTTACAGTAGCTTTGCAGTGATAGGTTTCAGTATCTGAATTCTGCGCAGCAATCTTTCTAGATAGGTTGACTGGTAACTCCTCTCGGTGTTGCCAAGGTCCAGTCAGACGTGGGGGTTACCGTAATATTCAAGGGGCGGGGGCGAATGGTGACTGAACCTTGTGAGTTGATCATCGCAGGCACCAGCTTTCTAAAGTCTGACACCCTGCATTGCAAAGCCCCTTCCTTCGGACTTTGTTGGGATACTAGTGCCAAGTTCTGCACGGTCTTGGGTTAGAATGTCAACAACCGTCAAACTACCAACTATACCTTGAAGTCGCGGATATCTCAGATCAACATCTTTTTTTCCCTCTTGACCATGGATCACTTCAATAAGCGTTTCACCACCTCCGACGGAGATACTTATGTCTATGACTATATACCAGCCAAATGTGACAAACCAACCTTTCTTTTCATCCACGGCTACCCTTCTTCACATCATGACTGGCGATATCAAATTGCCGACTTGTCCGAGGCAGGTTATGGGGTCATTGCTCCTGACTGTCTTGGCTACGGCGAATCTGACAAACGCGTCGACCTCGAAGCGTACCGCTTAAAACGCCTCAGCGGGCACTTTGCAGAACTACTAGACCATGAGAAAATAGACAAAGTTGTTGGTGTTTCCCATGACTGGGGATCCATGGTGCTCTCTCGTGTAGTCGTGTGGCACCCTGGACGATTTCACAAACTCGTTTTTATGTCAGCTGGATATACAGCTCCAGGAGTATTCTTCGATATCGACGGGCTGAATGTTTGGAGTCAAGCGGAGCTCGGTTACATGCAATTGGGTTACTGGTATTTTTTCAACTCTTACGACGCTGAACGTGTCATTGTTGAGAACGTATGCTTTACCTATTACAATGCTTCATTCGCTTGCTAACAAAACATGCAGCTCGAGTCATTTTTCCACCTCGCATATCCTGCAGACCCCAAGCAATGGGTGACAAGTCTTGCTGCAATCAATGGCACGAGGGAATGGCTCACATCTGGGAAGAAAGGCCCTCTTCCTTCATGGCTGACAGAGCAAGACAAAGCTCGATGGCTTGCCATTAACAGCAAGAAAAATACAATAGCAGCGTCAGTCAACTATTACAGGTCACTCATGCGTGGAACTCAAGCAGAGGATGAGGACCCATTGACTGATCAAGAACGCACACTCAAGGTCCCTGTTCTTGGCATTTGCGGCGGGGAAGACATGGTTACGAGGGCAGATCAGATAGGGAGGGGTACCAGGCTATATGCGAGCAAGGGTTATACCGAAGTGGTCTTGGAGGGCGCGGGGCATTGGATCATGTTGGAGAGGCGTGCCGAGGTCAGCAATGCCTTGATGGAGTTTGTGCGTGAGGATTGATACACGTCAGACTTGATAGACAAGAGTCATGGGAACTGATACAAGATAAGGTTGACATCACAGCTTGGCATCAACATAATATGCATGGTTGAGGGATTTGTTCGACGTGCATAGCCGGATCTGGATAATGTCCATCACAAACCACTCGACTGCTGTGATTTTCCAAGGATTTTAAACTGCTGCCTTGTCATATTGCGGGTGCATGGTCAAGTTTGGGCAAGGTCAGGATCCGTCTTACTTATGCCGGACTAATGCCAAATGGTAGGATCAGGGAAGCGAATGAGATGTCTTGGGTGTTTCTGAATACGGAAGCTATATATGCTGATCAATGATAATACGAAAGATCACACACTTAACTATATCTATATGGCTTACAATCGGACTTGGCGACTCGTCTTGGGTTGACGACAATGGCCAGTCTTCGACTCATTGAACCCCTACGGACCAGCCATTTCTTATTCAGGATACGGACTAGCGGAGCTTTACAGCTTTATCAAATTACGGTGGGCAAAGCCATTGTAGAATATTAATTATGACAAATTATGTAACCCCCAATTCTCTGAATCTATTGTCATCTTATGTTCCTCTTCCTCAAAGTGATTAGAAACCTCCCGCAAGGCTCGTCAATCGTCACCTTACGCACATTCTCAGGCCTTTTCTCAAGCCTCTCAAGATCGTAATCCATAAGCAAGTGCGTCAGCGTCAGCTTAAGCAGATTACTCGTGAAGAAGCGACCCGGACAAGCCCCACGTCCAAGCCCAAAGTTAAGAAAGTCTGGAGAAATGTCTGTCATCCTGGGATGCTCCGGATCTTGCATCGATCGGCGTGGGTTGAAGCCACCAGGGTAGGTCCTCTCGTCTCGCTGATAGGCCTTGATTGGGGCTGCAAGGATGGCTCCTTGCGGGACATGGGAACCGTTAGAGAATGTGAAGCCACCCGCTTTTACAACGGCTCGTTCAATGCCAGTCTCGCCTATAGGGTTGTACCGAATGCTTTCGCGGATCAGCGAGTCCATGAGGTTCAATCTCTGGAAGAAGTCATGTGAAAAGCCATCACCTTTGTCCATTTCCCTCTTGATCTCGGCACGCAGATCGTCAATCATCTCCTCAAAGTCGCCTTCTGGGAGTGAGATGAGGTCATACACTAAATTGGTCATGGTGACCAGGTTTGTGTAAGACTGGACAAAGTTCAGAACCATCATTCTGGCCACAATCACCATTGGCTCGTATTCTGCTGACGCATTGGCGTCCTTTTTTGCCGCCAAGATGATTGCGCTCAGCATATCGTTCTGGAAATGTTAGTGTTGATCACCACCAAAATCTGACTTCATGATACTTACTGGAAGATCTGGCTCGATGTCCTTTTCATCTGCATCGTCAATGATAGCCATACGTTCCTTGATAACAGGTGTCGCATGCTTAGCAGCCGTCTTAATACATCTCATCAATGGTCGGCACATGTACGGCAGTATAAGTCTAAGGTGAAAGTGTCAGCACATACGTTGTCATGCTTAAGGTCATCATATGTTGGGGCATGCTTACGGACGAAGAAATGGTGGAATAAAGCGGGCATACAAGGCTGACGCAAAGAACGTAGCCGCATACTGCGCTGTAGCATCTCGGTATTCTTTGTTGTCGCACAGAGGACGTCCAGAGATGATACGGTTGGCAGATCGGCTGAGGATTTGGCTTGCCGTATCCCATATATTGATTTTTACCACTCCCGCAGCATCGGCGTGTGACGCGATATTGTCGTGGAGAGCGGCTTTCATCTCCTCATTGACCATGTCCATCTTGTCAGTTAGCTTCTGGTATAGCTCTCTGTGCACGACATTCCTGTAAACAGAGTGTATGACAATGTGAGCTCCCAGTGTCGTGTAGTCGGGTACCAGAGCCTGTAAGGTATATCTCTTGAGAGAAATGTCATTTTCGGGCTGGCGAACGTATTCGTTTAGTAGCTCCTTGGGCACCATGAGCATGAAGCCTGTGCTACAGTGAGGGATTGGAACGAGCTGAATGTTTCCATGGCTTGCTTCGAGTATCTGTAAATGTCAAATACGATTCTCTCTTGTACTTTGGTCCCCTCCTCATCTTACCTTGCGATGGGTTTCCCTGAAGAACTCTCTTGACTTGAACGCGACGTCCAATGTCGATTTGAGAAATATGCCGATACCTCTCTTCTCACCCACCCAACTGAATTTGTCGTAGTCACGAGAGAGAGAAGCCTGTAGGGCAGGTTGCATGAGGTGGAAGAGCCATGCTGCTGTGGTTCCAATGATAGTGTATAATATGATGCGAGGCAGAAACGCCTGAATACCATCTACCAAGTCAGCTGCCATTGTGATAGAGGATCCCAAAGCAGAAGAGAAAGATTGAGTAAATTTCTACGTAAAGCTCGAGTTCGACCTCGTACATAGTAAACTACGGTAGTTAGTGGCACTTTGTAAACATGGAATCCCCGGCTAAAGATGGAAATCCTTGGCTCATCAAGAACAAGATCACCGCATCTCGGCTTATCCCCCACCCCCACATCAAGGCTGCAACCATGATGTCTGTAGGATCCAATCTAAATCACCACTACGTCCAATGGATAGACAGGAAATTCTGCCGCCTAGTGATAGTCAGGTTCTTATTCTGCGAGGGCCCTATTCAGGGATGAGATCTACTTCCCTACCTTTCAAAATAATCTCGCTCCAAGCTTCCTTACTCAACATGCCTGCTTACGACGAGTGGCTTAGATAAGATTGTGACGACAAGGTCTTTGTCTATGTCACGAATAGGTACAGTCAAAAAAAAAGAGGGTAGCAACGTAAAGAAAATAGACTGTATGACTGCATCCGTTGACAGCTGACGGTTTATTAAACATGATTCAGCACCCCAGGAGGTCTTGGCATGCGAAGCGGTCCAAAAGGATCCTAGACCAGTATTCGTTTCCCGACTTTGTCTCGGCATTGGCCTTATCAGTTTCAGGCAAAAGGAAGGACCAAGGTAAACTCCCAAGCAAGGTGCATCTACGAACTCGACTCGTACTGAGATATCTCTCAGATTGATCATTATTCTATGTTAAGCCTATCTCTCACCAATTTAATCTCTCAGATTAGCTATCATGTCACGGAAAAACACCTTTTACAGTTTGGGCGTGATGCCCGCCTTGATGGGTTTGGGCCATCTAGCTCCAGCAATAGGCGCTATGAAAGCAGCTACTGGCTCATATCAATTTCCTGGTAGGCTACTCGGGCTCATTGGCACAATATCTGCTGTTGTCGACGGTAAGTGATGGTCTGCACGAGTATACCGCATAAATATTGTCGAGTTTACTAAAGAATGCATCTTCAGCTATGGACACATACAAAGACATCCCCTCTTCAAGCAGACCTTCAAACTGGATATGGAAACCATGGGTTCACGGGCAATGGGCCTTCGTACTCCTATGTACCCTCGCTTTGGACTTGCAAACTGTATACGATATCTACAGAGTCCTTCCTCTTGGTCTACTTTGGGGTATTCCTTGCATTCCCGCTGTCCCAAACGGAAAAGGCTGGGTTCTCATCAAGCCAAAGACACTGGTAATTTCCGAGGCTCTACATAGTCTTTTATTGCTTCTAACATTTTGATTAGTTCTTCGAAGCAAAGTCATTGGTGGTGGCATTTTGTATGGCAACCGTCTGTGCTGAGGCAAGCATGGCTTACTGCTGTCGCCAAGACGAGTTACAATGCGGCGGCGATACAAACCTCCGGACGAGAAGCTTCTACCTTGCGGTTCTCTATCAATTCTTTCGCGAAACATCGTGCGATATAAGGGATATAGCTGAAGACGCCAAGGAGGGACTACAAACACTGCCAGTCAAGCTGGGGAAGCAAAATACGATGCTACTCTTGACAGTTGTAGGCTTGGTTGTAGAGTCTATCTTGACGCACGGCATAAATGTCACAAGGAGTGGTATTACTGTGCTATCTCCTCAGCTTGTATACTCATTTTTGCGAGTTGGAATTACGATGGCTGTTTATTGGCAGATCTTGAGGTATCCAAGGGAAAATTGCTGGGCTTGGGGATCTATGTCTCTCTTTGGCCTTGTTCCAGTCGTGTTTGCACAAGCTGCTCTACGTAGCTAAATACGCATTAGTCGTTGCCAATTTGACAAAGGTTTTATGGAGATAGCAATTAGAAAGAAATTTTGAAATGCTATAGAAAATGATGCCTGCTAATGCTTTTATGAAAGCGTCAAGTACCTGTTGAAGCAAACTATGTGAACTATAGAGAACCCTATTACAAGAGCCATCTATTCAAACTGCTCTAGATATTCCATCAAGTCAGACCACATTTCCTTCGGTAGGGAATTAGCCATCCAAATATTGCCGTCGTAATCTTTGCCCGCAACCACAAACACGCTTGATATAACCGAGACGGTATTGTGAGACGGATCGGACGCTTGATAGTACACGGGATGCCCACGCTTTCCCCGCCTAATAGCAGGTGCCGCATCCCGCTCTATTGCGGGGCTAAAGTCCATTTTTTCAGCCAGTTTACCCTTGGTCCAGTTTGACATGAATTGGGCTGCCATACCCATGTCACCAAATATGACTGGCATCTTGGTCGCTTTCATAGATTCGCCCGAAAGACACGTTGCTGCTTTCAACTGCCCCTCGGTAGTCTGAACCTCAATGGCCTCACGCACCTGAAGAGCTAACTTGCCCAGTGGTAACGTGAGGGCCTCGTTGGCACGGCAGAAGAAGTAGACATTTGTTGGAGAGTTCTGGACATATGCCTCGTCGTGTGAAAAGACTGATTTGGCTCGACTTCGAGGGTCGACTGCCATAATAGTTGCCAACTCGCGGCCTGACTCAGGTCCCTGATATTTGGCCAGAATACGGGATGAAAGGGCTGTCAGAACGTCTCCCTCGCTGATGAAAGGGGCTTTGCCTGCGGCAGCTTGAGTCTCTAGGTGGCTCCTTGCATGCTGCATCATCTTGTCCATGGCACACTTGGGGATGCATAACGCGTGGGATCGGATATCCGAGCATCTCCACGAATCATATAAGCTTCGTAGGCCCCATAATTTGAACCGCCATCCATCAAGGACCTTGTCTGCGAGGACATGTTGTTCCTTCGGCTTCGGATTGTACATGTTGTCGAATACATCTTGACTATATCCCATCATAGGAGTCACATCTTCTCGTTTCCCAGCAAGTACCTGGCTCCATGCTTCGAAGATGGAGGCCAACCCCATCAGATCGGTTGATACGTGAGAGTGCGTGATAGAAACCAGAGTCCCGTCTGTGAAAGTCTGCACATGCAAACACAACTGGGGCGTGCCAGAATAGACAAAGTCATCTATATTGCGAGGTGTGTCTTGACCCATTCCCAGGAGGCAGAACTCTTTGGGGCCGGGGTATGTAGTAACTTTATCAGTTGACTGAGGCAGCTTGGAAGCTAGTGGATGCTCGCCCATGGGTATATCGTGATGTTTCTGTGTGAAGTGCACGGCAGGTCGCTGCTCCGTGAATGCACTTGGAACATGTATCTCCAAGCTCTTATCAGGCTATGAGCGAGTCAGTGACTGGTGGCAGGGCTCTAACGTGCGCCATAAACTAACCCGATATCTGAATCGCCCACTCAGCTTCCGCCAACCTTCCATTTGGACGAGTTCTGATAAAGCAGAATACAGCTTGTGAGGGTTCAAAACATCTTGGAACTTGAACGTCCAAACCAGCACTATCCCACGCGCAGCCGCGGAATCGTCAAACATATGCACAGGAATGATGTCATCTGACTCGACAATATCAGGAAGCTGACGCTGCTCGCTGCTTTTGAAGAAGGGAAAGTAACCAAGCAAGCTCGACATGATGGATTGGTGGGTGGATGATGTGGTATGCAGGCAATAGTAGATCGCGACTTGACCGAATAGAATATAAAGAATAGGACCGAATTGTGCAGTACCCAAGCTTTCTGATAATCTGCAATAGAGGAAAATATAGGTGGGAACAAGGCAGGATTACAGATAAAAGTGTTGACTGCGGGGTTGCTTACGCTCTTTTCCAAAGTAGTAGTCTCGAGGCTGGCCCTGATCCTCCTCCTTGTTACTTGTATCACCTTGAAATTTTCAGCTTGGTAGTCCAAAGTGTTCGTCATTGATGACTTGATTAATATTAATCTACCGTTAACGCTATTTACAACTTCTACAACTCTATGCACTAAATATGTAATAATATGTGAAGTGAAAGAGAAAAAAAAAAGAAGAAAAAAACGAGACAAACATTCTATTTCTCACTACTGTGTGGACTCGTACTGGCCGAGAACTGTAAAGTTAACCGAGTAAATATCCCAGTCGTTTGAAACAGCAGGCTCACCGAAGGGCTTCAGTGCTGCAAATCGCATACTAATCATAATCAGTGTCTCATATGTGAATGAGTGGACGCGGCAGAACTTACACATAATCACCGTTGGTGATCTTGCTACCGTTGGTAAACTTTCCAAACCACCAGTGCTCATCCATATAAATTTTGCTTCGTCCATCGTTGACAACGGGATAGTCGTTGGTCTCGTCGGGGTTCCAGCCCTGGTTGTCGAACCATTGAGGCACCTGGCCAGTTCCAACCCACCAGGTAGCGGCGCCGAGGAAGCCGTTCTTGCCAGGCTTGAGGGGCCAAGACCACTTGCTCTCAGTCCAGCCCTTCTCAAAGATCTACAGAAAGTTAGACAGGTTCATGTGTGTACTTTACGTCTGCAAAACTTACGTCCCAGCGGAGTTGTCGTGTTCCGAACGTAATCATCTTCTTGATATGAGGGAAATCCTGGGCGGTCAGGTTGAATGTGTAGCTATCATGGGTCAGTCATAGTGTCTGCCATCTGAAGACGACGGTACTCACTTTGACTTCTGGAGGTGGAAGACGGGCTCCAGCATGGAGTACAGAGAAGGCTGGTAAACAAACATCTTGTCAAATGTCTGTCGCAGATCATTCGCGACACCTAAGCAGTATTAACAAACATGATGCATATAACGGGCTGTTTAGAAGAGACCTACCAAGGTAAGGGATAGCCAGTCTGTCGCCGTTGCTTCCGGAGATAACGACGTTACCGCTGTAAATGGGAAGAGAACCACCAATCCAGTTGGGACCCTCTGGGTTCACGAACGTAACGCTGCAGCCAAGGTTAGCAACATATACGAAGTTGAAAGTGAAACGGGACTTACGTGACGGTCTTCTTAGCACCAGGCTTCAGAGTGAACTTGTTCGGAAGTTTGGCAGCAATAGAGAAGTTGCTGTAAGCCAGCAGATCCAAGGCGTTCACCTGAGGCTGTCCCTGGCCCCTGTGATAGACGGAATCAACTCCAGTAGCCTCCTCCTTGGTGAAGGTATACTCAACGCTGTCCTTGCCGTTGTTGATAACAGTGACCTTGTGGTTGCGCACAAAGTGACGAGTGTCGTTGAGCGCAAAAGGCTTATAGATGAGGTCGGTCGTCGAGTCGAGAACCTGACCAGCGTGAGTCATACCCGCTCCCATCTGAGCGACAGATGCCTGGTCGGCACCCGGGCCCATGAGAACAGGAACGCTGTTGGAGATAAGTCGACGGTGGAGAGACTTGGCGAAGCCCTTGCCATGCTTGGCCCGTCCGCCATGCTCGCCGATGTACAGAGCAGCAATACCCGCCAGATAGGGCGTAGACATGGAAGTACCACTAGCAATCTGGTACTCGCCGTTGGGCCATGTACTGTAGATGTTAACGCCAGGCGCACCAACGTCGGGCTTAATGCTGAGATCGTAGAGAGGGCCCCAGGTAGTTGAACGCTCAGCAAGTGGTGTGTTTGACCATGTGTCCACCAGAACGTTGGAAACGGCGATGACATCCTTGGCGTCAGCAGGAGCACTGGCGTCCCAGGGACCATCTTCGCCCGAGTTGGCTGCGGAAATTACAACGACGACTCCCTCAGCGACCAAGCGGTTCAGGACCTCTTCCCAGGCGCCTTCAACCCATCCGTAGCCTCCTGCAATGCTGGCTGAAATGATATCGACCTAGATCTGTCAGTCTTCTGGCAATGCCTGTCGCAGGATGCAACACCTACACCGTCTTCATATGCACGCAAGCTAGCCTCGATGTTCACTGAGTCGTCGGTACCGCCCTAGACATGGTTAGTTCAAAATGACAGACAAAGCAAGGGTGCATTCAGCTCACCCCTTCAGCGGCAAAGGTCTTGTACGCGTAGATAGTGGCTTCGGGTGCAACTCCAGACCAGCTGTGATGAATTGGTTAGTCTTGTATCGATCTCAGCGAACTCGATCAAATACATACTTGTCGCTCTCTCCGGCCACAATGCCTGCAACATGTGTGCCGTGATTCCAAGAGTCCATGGGGTCGCTGTCAGGAACAGCAGGCCCTCGAGGCCAGGCTATGAATTGTCAGCTTTGTTTCAGGCATCAACTTGGTGAGGTAATCATACTGCCATCGCCCACGAAATCATATCCCCCAGCAACCTTGAAACCTGGGCCAAAACCGCCTCCGAGCTGGTCAAGACCATGTTAGCGCCAATAATCACCTGCTACAGGCAGAGATGGATGACTTACAGCAGGATGGTTGTAATCAACACCAGTGTCGATAACGCCAACTTTGACACCCTTTCCACGGATGCCTCTAGCATGGAGCGCGGCAACCCCGGTAATGTTATGAACATCATAGTCTGCCGGATCCAAGTTGTTCGCTGGCTGGGTGTCGTTTTGCGTAATGGTGTGAAATCGGTTGGGCCAAACTCGGGCTACGTTGGGAATGGCACTTAGCTCGTCCAGGGTGTAGTTCTGGGCTTCGATGCTGGCACCGTTGAATAGGGAGTAGTGGAAGTCCTTGACCACCTTGATCTTGTCGTCGCCCGCAAAGACCTCGTCACGCTTGGTGAGGCCAGAAGTGTACTCGACGATGTAGCCCTGTGGTTTGTAGAACTCGACCTGTGCTTGGTTTTCCTGAGCCCCAAGCGCATGGCTGGCGGCCAGTGCGACGAGAGACAGCCGTAAAGATAACATTTTGATAGATCAGTTCAATATCGACTTCTTCTGGATGTTCTAGAAAATCGATCGGGGTCACCATTTTTCTTATAATTACCCATGTTACATGTCTGTGGATATCGAGCCCCTAAGAATCTGCCAATACGAGCTTCCAAGACTGTCTAGCCCTGGCAGAACCGAGATGTTTGACGGCCCCACCTGTCGATTTAAGTTTAATTACCGCCATTTCGTCGTCGAGATTGGTCCCTTGAACGAGACCCTTAGATCAGACGACGATGGACGCTTATGCAGGTCTAGATCTGAGACGCATAGCATTAAAGACTTATAAGCTCTATTGAACCTGACGAAACTTTATCTTTCATATGATTATGAAGCGCAATTAAAAACACCTTGAGCCTGTTCAGTAGAACTGTTTCATCAGTCGTAAGGGTCGGTAACAGCTGTTTTTGTCGGGCAAACATGTCATTTGACAGTATGTCAAACTCAAAGTTCGTTTCCAGGGTTTTGTCGTGCTTAATGATTTGGCAAGGGTCATAACTTCGTATCAACTCGGTCTGTGCAGGAATCCAAATAACCGTATGTTTCTAATTGGGGATGTTCCATGGAGTATCCGTATAGCGAATACTTGCCAAGACCAAGCAGATTAACACAAACAACCATAATTCTACTCACACTTCACCAATCTACACACCTAGAAGGTAGCTTCTGAGCTCGAGTCACTTTTAATGCTTTGCTTATCTGACTTATTAAAGGCAATAGTTTATTTGCGATATGTATATAGTAAATCTGACGTGCTTCGTAACAGCGCCTTGTTCAAGTACTTTGTTTATTTAGGTAACAGCAAATGAGGACATAAGAATACTCTGTATAATATTATATCCAATTCCGTTTAAAGACGAGCAGCTGGCGGTGCAGCTTCTTCACATGTTTATAATCACACGTTTTGTTGTATTGTTTTAGCGAAAGGCCATGATAATAAAATCATAACGACGAATTGATTGAAATTACGAGTTGTTCCTGGTAAAACCTCGCTTCAAAAGGCTCAGTTAATGTGTTCTAAAACGCTCAAGTAAGAAAAGACATAGTGATGTTCTATGATTTGCTCTCAATAGGGCATTAACTGAATAATAACAATTTGTAAGAAAAAGAAAAAATCAAATGAACGTGTAAAGTAGTCTGGCAGTCCAGGTAGCGAGAGGAGCGGGTTCATGGTTTAGGAGGATTTCTATACTTCCATATCGCCTTCAAGCCTTATATGGGGGTTATATGAATAGGTAAGTTGTTATTGTACATCTCAAAAAAGTGCGTTCATATGAACTAGAAATTTTATAGCCATTCGGTTTCCCTACTTTCGCTTTTGCGTTCCATGTGCCCTTTTATTCATGGACATGCGCCGAACACGAAGTCCTTGATTCGCGTCAAAAGCGAGATGGCTCTCAGCTCAGAAATGTTCATGGCATGAGGTTCCTTGGCGGTAACTCGCAACCAACGCATTACAAAATCGACTCCCTCTGCGAAGCACAGGTATCTGTACTCGTCACAGGTTTGAAAAAGCGATTATGGACTGGTTATTGTGCTAAGTATACCTACTATCAGCCTGAAGGTCTGCGAGAGACTGTGGAAAAGTATTATGAAAGTGAAATATGAATAGATCCTTTCACGAACGGCAAATGCGATGCCAACAAGCCCATCAACGACCCTGGAGACTACCTTCTGGCTGTTTTTGAATGTCAACTGACACTTTTCAAGGGCGAGTGGATGAATACGGTAGACAACTTCAAAGAAAGGGCTGGGGTCTACATAAGCAATCGGATTATGGAGGTGAAGCGCATGATGGTAGGCTGACTAATTAAATCAATAGGTAGAGCAGTTCAATGTTCAATCCACGAGGCCGCACCCCCTGACCCCTGGAGAGTGCCAACAACCACTGAAGTGGCTTTGTTGGACTAGAGGCAATTTGAATGAACTGACCACGTGCCTGGGAAAGACAATCAACTGCTGGGACAGCTTTGATTCGAAACATCAACTTCCAACGCCTGCTGGACAACGATTTTTGATGACGATTCAGCAGACTTTCGTGGAAGTCAGAAACTGCCTTAACGACTTCGAGCACATCCAAATCTTATGTGACCAACACGAAAACACGGTACGTTCAAGAATCCCGGGGTTAAATATTGGCCGCTTACAAGCATATACAGATCAAGCTTCACATGAAGAAAGCGGCAAATCATGCTTCCTATCTCCAGGCTCAGGTAGCCGAAAGCACTCGAACACTCACATATGTTGTGCTCTATGTAAGTCTCAACGTAGGATTATAGCAGCTATTCCTCGCTCATGTTCTTGTTCTAGGTCGTCTCACCTATCACGCTGGCAGCTGCAATTCTTTCTATGCAAGAGAAGGCAATCCCCAGCATTCTGGGACCTAGCTCCTTATCATTTGTGTTCTTGACACCTGTTTTACTTGTCCTTATATTTGTACTTTCTAGAATCTTGCATTATTGGAATGATATTCAGCTATTTGCTGTCAACCTCCTGAAAAGGTATCAAAGGCCAGAGGAGCAAAGCATTGAGCTTGTATAATACCATTAGTGCAAACTGTTTCCTTATCGCACGGGGAAGATTGGCTGCTTGGAAAGAATTTATTGTTTTTTACATGAAGAAAGTAGTCGATGAATTCATTTTCAGTCAACTATTCAAAGACTTGCAAGTGCACTGTACAACATGCGACCTGTCGAGAAAATCATTATCAGAAAGCAATCAGCCCCAGAGCAAAGCCAAGGACCATAACAACTATTGCAGTTATGGCCGCGCTGCGGATGGCCAGACGAATAGGATACCGAGCGACACAAACAACATCATCGTCATCCCACATCAAGTCAAGAGCTGGACTGTCGGCTCCAACATTGCGGGGTTCATGTTGTTTAGTTGCTGGGTGTACCGGAGTGACGCTCAAGTCCACCATATATGCTTTTTTGAGGGAAGAGTCATTGTTGATATCGTGAATGGTCGTGTGGATAATGTCTGGTTGCAAATCAATTTGATCCGATGTGTCCTCTATTTCATTTGCTTGCATGGCGTTTCGCTTGTTACGCAATATTGCTTGGAGACAAGTATGAGGTGGAGCGAGTTCTGTTTCAAGCACCGTAAGCTATTGCGAGCTACGATAGTTGATGCAAAAGGAGGATAGAAGACAGAGATGAAATTGTTGATGGAAAAAGAGAGGGGATAAAGCAGTCTGACCTGGCTGCACATATTGATAGCCATGTGACGTACTGCCACCTTCTGGTAAGCAATTAGCACATAACCACCCGCGCCTTACGTCAGACAACTAACTGCTTTCCGATTGTTGCTTACGCATTATGAGTAGGAGCTAATTAAGACTCTTCTCTAGTACTTAAAGGCTTTTGTTTCTTACTGCATCTTGCTCTAGTCGGTGGCTGAATGATATAGAAGTGTGAATCTACGACGGTCGTAGGTTGTGTCATGTCGGCAGAACCCTAAAAACGCTCGGTCTTGCAAACGAATACCATTACTGTTCTAGGCAATAAATGCTGCGACTTAAACCTTCTTTCAGTGTTAGAAGCGTGATTTTAGAAGGATTACAACTCTTGCCAACCAATGGCTGTTATTGGAGAGATAAGACTGGGTTGAATCGCTTAGCGCGCCTCAGCGCCCAGCGTGAATTGACCATTCGACAGACTTCTGCCAACAGAAACGTGTGTAATTGAAAAGTGAGGAACAGGGAAGCATGAATTCTTCCCACCGCTTGGCCAATGTCTCAGTACCCTCTTCTACCGAAGCTTACAGCCGGCCCTTTTTCCATCGCCAAGTGACTTGCCAGAGACAACCACAACGCCTCTAACGTTTTACAATTACGTCCCTCCAATAGAAGACGACGGGGGTGGCTCCTTCGGAGGCCATCATAGTAACGCTAGAGAAGCCTTGGTCCGTGTTCAAAACAACTTAAATCAGGCCAGTACCTTTGTCGGTCACGACACGCCTTCTGCTCCGGATTCTTCAAGTAATGGCCGCGACAACACACAAGATGGCGACCATGCTATGAACCATACCACAACGCCGACTCAGCCCGCCTTGCCCGTTGCTAAGAGACGTCGAGCCGAGTCAGATGACACACGCATAATCGAATCTTCCATCTACGACAGGCTGAACCAGCTCGTAACAGCCGTTTGCCCACGAGATATCGAGAGGTTTCGAGCTCAAGCTGTTGCGGAGCTTGAACAAGCTGAGGTCGCAAAAGAAGCTGCTGAGTATGCTCTGGGTAAGGCTCAGGGAAAGAAAAAGCTTATAGAAGAACTTGTCCAGCAAAGTAATGCTTTGTTGAGTGACATTTCCAATTCTCTGAAACCACGTCGGGGAGTCAATCGAACAATAACGCAAACGCCAGCTCGAAGGAAATAACAGCGAAAGGCCAAGAGGTCCTTGGTGAGGTTGAGAAACTACGCGATACTATTCTCGTCACGTCTCTTAGGTCACAAAGCCAGCTCACCGACAAGCTTTGCCAGCAACATGCCCGAACTGTGGAAAGAGTTCGCAATGCTGAAGCCCGGCTCAACGCCATCGATCGCATCGAAAAGGCTGCGTAGATGCAACATCACTACGACGAAATGACTGAGATCTAAAATAGAATAGGTGCTCCGGTGGAGGAGAGTAATAGTCGAGTTGCTGCGAAAGAACAGACGTGCATCAGGCCTTTTCAGGCAGCTAAGGAAGAGAGATGGAGCTTAATCATTCAGTAACAATCCCAACTAATTCAAGGTTGACCCCGAAATTACTAGTAGCGGACGCCAATACTCCCCTCGGTCAGTTAAACTTTGAATCACTCAGCGGATCGGACCGTCCCGCACTATTACGGAAAGAAATAAGGTTCATTGTCCTACTGAGAGTAGTAGATGGTAGGATGAAAATTCGAATTATGACGAAAGCAGGTCACACCTGAAATACAAGAGCGTGAGACACGTTAGTCACTCGGATAACGCCAGCGCACATGTCGGTACAGCACAATGGGTAGAGTGTCTTTAGGTGCAGTCGGCATGATACAGGCCAGACTGGAATATCAGTGCAACAATTTGTGACAAAATAAGGAGTTTGGCAAGGAAGATAAAGTCTATTGTACATGACCCGGTGGATGGTACATGATCGGCGTAGGCGTGGATGTGTTGAGAGACTACGGACACCGCGATAAGATAAGACAAGGTCACACTCACCCGACCCAAGACAACGCAACTCGGACGCGTCGGTAGTATCAATCCGTACAGTGTGGTTATAAGGACGCGTAGCCTTGGCAATGCCTGACCCCTGCAAGTTCAACCCCCTGACGCGTCGAGGTACCTACGAGCGGGAGATGATAAGACAGCCCAATGTTGTCCCGGTTTCAGACAAAAGGTTTGTGTCTAACAACTGTCGCTGGACGTGAAAAAAGACGGACATGTTTGTGGCTGCCCATGAGCGTGACTGACCTTGTTCAAACCATCTTTGAGTGATGATGCATCTGAGCAACCATCCAGTCTACAGCAGTAATCCAAAGAAATTAATCGTGCTGCCCGTATGAAATCTCTGAATCTTGTTTTTTTTTTTATTAAGATATGCAAGTCTGAAAGTTGGACAGTTATTTGAGGAGCCCAACTGGTATTGTTGCTTGCACAAGCCTACCCGGTACCGTCAGCTCGAGAAAAATTCACATATCAGCAGACACATCAACGCAAACGTAATATTATAAAATATGCAATGCATTCTGGTCTTGTTTCAATATCGCTTATTATAAATTTATCGCTCATATTGCTATCTAAGTTATTAATTTCTATATGTCTACGCGCACTTGCGAGTGCCTTCAATGACTCTCCAGCCAATCCTGATTGGCAATGCAAGTAGCGAGGTGACTGTAAAATGATGACATCATATCTTAGCAGCCATTTTTAAGCTATAATATTTACAACCCTACTGAGTTCGCGAAACTATTTACAATCTCCTTATCATGTACGATCTTAGTCTTCTTGCTAAAAGCTGGCATGAAATCAACAAAATACGTCCAGCCATGCTTGAGGACGTTTACAAACACAATTTCTATGTATTTCCATCATTCTAGCCCGTGTTCCAACTTGCATGGACCTCGGGAGATGTTATGTACCCGAGAAGGATTGATTTTGGCGATTTGCGAACGAAACACTCTGTAAGTCTGGATGAAGATGGAACCGGGCCGTGACGATGGACATGGATGGCTCGCTTCTTGAACGTGGCTAACAAGCAACCCTTGCTTTAGGTACGGGGTAGCCGTGTTGACACAGCCACCTGTTCCATCGGCCATACCGACCTTCTCAGCAGATTAAACCATCAGTCTGATGGTCCTTCAGCTAGATAGTGTTCAATAGTGACATGTTATGGCCGTATT
Organism: Fusarium guadeloupense; assembly: GCA_021655865.1. Taxonomy (NCBI): domain Eukaryota; kingdom Fungi; phylum Ascomycota; class Sordariomycetes; order Hypocreales; family Nectriaceae; genus Fusarium; species Fusarium guadeloupense. Next base: position 104,491 of record JAJJWM010000135.1, read on the forward strand.
TTGACATACGTTTGCAAAAGTACCGGTAACCGTAGTGTTGACCCCCTTCAACGGCTCCGGTTTTGCTCCGGCTACCGAGTGGTAAGACATCGTATAGTATCCACCGTTCCTGCAGGTCATGACTTTGTGCTCATAGTCCGTCCTGCGTCTGGACCGCATCCGTATTCCTGTCTCGGGCTGCGTCTTTGCCCGAGGTGGCGAATAGTCTAACAGAAAAGCCCGTGAACCCGATTGTGTTGAACATAATGGTGATTTGCGTTTTAATGGTATGCCGTGAGGCTCTGGTAACGCTACGAGACGGCTTATCTTACTATCTACATGATACGTACTAAGCTGTTACTATCACTATGTTGAGCTTAGGAACTATGAAGTCGATGCTTCGTATCAGTCATCGCTACAAGTGGCACCACAAGGTCGATAGCTGCAAGACAACGATTGGACTCTTCGCGTTACATCCAGTATTAAGGTTTCCTACCACGAGTTCAGATTGCAGCGATTGAGTTTCCCATATTTACGTAACTTAACTACCTTTCCTAGGTCTTTCCATTGGATAGTTGGCCGAGAGCTTTAGGCGAGTGCTTAACTCTGATCAATCAGCTTGTGAGTGTGATTCACTGTGGGGAGCCTACTTGATCGTGTACCGATCATTGGACAGTTCGATATATCATATATGACAAGACCGTTGTGAGCTTTTCATGAGCGGATCATGTTCGAGCAAGGTACGGATGCCTGAACCAATAAAGATCAGACAGCATGTCCCCGTTACCCCGGATTCCAGGGCATATCTGGAGAGATAGCCGGCTTAAGGCAGAAGGTGAGTCTTTAACGACTTTGCCTCATAGGTGGGAGAATTTGATGTGACCGAGTCATGCTAGCTCACCCCGGTACAAGCTAGCTAGTAATGCCGAAACTTATCAACATATCCCTGGTAATACCCGCCCCAAATACGGAGTGCTGGAGTGCTAGACAAGGATCCCCACGCAAAGACGTCCGCCTTGCCAAAGACTCAAAAGGGGATTTACGAGGTGCTATTCTCATTCTCGACTGTATACATTCTTGAAGCACAAGAACGTACTATCTCTATGCCGGTGTTCTATCCTCTGCAGGTAGAAATTTTTATGATAATACATAATTCTTGAGCTCGCTGAGTGGTGGCAGAACACATTTGTCCCTTCAACAAC
>JAJJWM010000135.1:105696-244015 GCA_021655865.1 Fusarium guadeloupense
AAAAAAAAAAAAAAAAAAGACTTGATCATCATCGTGATCTATCGAGGTACCTGAACGACAGCAAGTTGTAAGAGGAGAAACCCTAGCATTGGTACTCTATCGTTGGGCCCTGGAAAGCGCCCCAATCATCGTATAGAGTATGAAACAGTTAAGGTTACATATACCTACCTATATCAAGCATTGAATACTCGGATAGCTTCCTCCGTTTTCCGTATTGGGCATATTGGTTTGCTCTGGAGTACAGTGTCTGGGTGACAGGATAAATTAAGTCTGTGGAGCCCGGGCATGTCAACCCAAAGATAGTTAACCTTAAACTGATTAAGAATTGTGCCACGAATGATCTCTTTTTCGGCTCTTTACTACGTAAGTGGAGGGGCTCCAAGACCAGGGTCTGTGTCCATCTGACCTACAGTACCGTGGTCGCTCGGTTCTCGTCCTAGTGCTTAGTGGCGCGATTAAGCTGGCTCTTGTCCTTTGCAGCATTTTGAGGCTACCATGGAGCTGGTGGCTTTTTCTTGGCATCGCATGGGTTGAGATGCTCGATACGGGACGCAGTGGGGGAGCAATATCAACAACATCTTCACTGACCGTCGAGATGGAATTTGTATAAGAAGGTGGCAGTAGACGCTTCCACTCTACTTTGGCCACGGCACTCCAGTCAATCTACAGCCTCAACACCTTTCAAGCTCTTCACTCTTCTGTCAATCAGCACCCGCCAAGATGCATTCTTCAGCTCTCGTCGCCGCTCTGGCTGCTCTTCCCTCGGCCATGGCTTGCCTGGGCTACACCGGCGGTCTCCCCAGACCTACCGACACCAGGACTCTGAGCGCTCCTCATGTCGTTCCTCGCAACACTGTTTACGACGCTGGCTGGGTCAAGTTCGACCGTGGTGTCAGGTGCAGAGAGGGAGAGGGGAGTAAGTTGACCTCACTTGCGAATTTAAATCAGTAGATACTAACCTATATCTGCCAGCCTCTGCCGATGCCGTCTTCATTCTTGAGGAGGGTGCCACTATTCGCAATGTTATCATCGGTGCCAACGCTCTTGAGGGTATTCACTGCAGGGGAGCCTGTAACGTCGAGTTCGCTTGGTTCGAGGATGTCTGCGAGGATGCTATTTCCATCCTTGGCAGCGGCACTGCCAACATCATCGGCGGCGGTGCCTACAAGGCCTCTGACAAGATCATTCAGCACAACGGCTGCGGTCACGTCAACATCGTCAACTTCTATGCCAACGACTACGGCAAGGTTTATCGCTCTTGTGGCAACTGCCGTGGCAACAGCAACTGCCGCCGCTCCGTGCACATGGAGGGTGTTACCGCCGTCAACGGTGGTGAGCTTATCGGCATCAACACCAACCTCGGTGACCGCGCCACCTACAGCAACAACTGCTACCCCGGAACCCAGTGCCAGGGCTACAATGGATGTGATAAGGCCAATGGCGAGTGTGAGCCTAACAAGGCTTCCAGATGTTAGATGGCTTGAAGCATCGAGGGCTTTATGGTTCTGAATCATCTGTCTTATGCCGATGAATCGATGCTCTGGGCCTTTACACCTTCTACCAGTTGACTTCTGTACATACTATACTTATAGTACTATCTTCTGTATATACTACTTTACTTGACGCTATGTCAAGCTATACATACAACACACTACAGTACAAATCACCATTCTTCTGTATATGATTGGCCCCCATGTTATTTACTGTGGCCTGAAAGCTCACTCTTCTCCACCTTCTACGAATGCCGGTATAAAGTGAGTGCCATCGGGTCTCTCAGACTTCTCAGTTCCATCATCTAGGCTTTCGCCCAGTACCGGCAATAGAACTTTGTAGCTCTCTCTGACTACCACTGCTGAGAGTCAGGGTACGACCGAGACACTGATCAGCACTTTTTCTAATGAAACTACTTCGCTTTGTTAACTTAAGTATCACCACTACTGATAGCCAAACAGCCATTCAGCACAGACTACAACAGGGACATAAGTCAGCACCCCAGAGAGTGTGGACTCATGAACAATCACAATGTAAACGGGAATTAGGCTCAATCCAAAGTAGTCGAGATTCGAAATATACTTGCCCTTCCCTTTTCATAGTATTGAAACTTTGTAATAAATTTCGATGGACTGTGTTTGTTGACATTGTAAAAAACCCTACCTTTTCGGTTGAAGCACATTGCAGTGACTGGTTCTATATTACTGACACAATTTATTTCACAGCCATGACGCTACAATCAAGAAGGCATCCGGACTCTAAACTCTTTCTACTCTTGAGACAGTTGCCCCTTTGTCATGATCGTCATCATCCTCCATCATTTCGTTGTCCATCTTAGTTTTGTCGTGGTGAAACTTGCGAGCTGCCGCCGCGGCGTCGCCCTTTCGACCGGTGTCAAAAAGCACAGAGACTTCCTCAATCGTCATGTTTCTAAAGTATAAAGTCAACAAGGAGATATTAATCTGTAGATGAGATTTGAAAAATACCTTGTCTCTGGGAAGAAGAACAGAATAAGTACAAGGTACATGGCGATAACGGCAATGTAGACGATATAACTGTCGCAGGTTAGTGGCTCGTTCTCACAAGAATAGATAGCAGGATCTCCACTTACTACTTCCACGCAATAGCTTCAAGGGCCACGGGGTTAACCCATTGATTAAAAGCTAGAGCAACGCTCTGGACACTTAGCTCAATACTCAGACCCTTGAGTCTGAGGTTGTACGGTAGGATCTCAGCACCGTAAGCAAACGGAAGCGGTGACCAACTGATGCAGTAGAAAGTCTTGAAGATATACATCATAGGTACCACTGCAATTCCCATGCTGCGAGAGGGGTTCTCAGCAAAGGAACCGCTGAGTCCAGTGATGATGGCGTAAGCAACACACATGCCAGCAGTACCGGTGATCCAGAGGGTACGCCGACCAACCCGCTCAGCGCTCATGGCTCCAGCGTAAGCCCAGATGAGAGACCAGATTGCCATGCCTCCATTGATTCCGGTGATTGCGCTTGGAGAGGTGATGCCCACAAGTTTCAGCGCTGGGGATAGGTAATACGCTATGATGCCATTGCCCACCCAATTGGAACCTGTGCCCATGGTGACAAGGACAAGTAGTCGACGTCTGTTACCTGGGGTCTTGAGAAAGTCGCTGTATTTGGCATTGTTGGTCTCTTTCTCGAGTTGAAGAGCTCGGCAGATTTCGTCGTACTCGTATCTGACTAACTCGTCGTCGATGTCGCCGTTGGCATGCTCGTCAGCAAGTACCTTGAGTGCTTCCTCTGACCGGTCATGATCGATGAGCCATCGGGGACTCTCAGGTACAAATAGAAGATGGACAAGTACTACCGCTGGTGCAAAGGCTTGGAACAAGCATGGAGCTCGCCATCTCCACTCAGATACCGGCCATGAGAGTGTACCGTAGCAGAACCAAGCAGCAACGATCTGGCCGATGTAGTAGTTGCTGTAGTATGCGGTGGCCACATAAGGTCGTAGACGAGGATGAGCTAGTTCTTGAAGGAGTGCAATTCCCGTAATTTTGCCAAAGGGGCCCGCTGCACTAATGTTAAATGTTCTATGTCTTTAGAACGATATACCAATGTCGAAGTACATACCTGCACCGATGATCACTCGGCCTCCAATAAAGGTCCCCAGGTTCTTAGCAAAGGCGTTAAGAAACGCACCGAGAATTAGCAAAACAGAACCAACAGCCAAGCACCATTTTCGACCCCAGAGCCCATTCATCCAGGACGCTACAAAGGGAGTGACGATAGCCGGGAGGAATAGACTGGCAGAGATGAGACCGAGCACGTTGCCAGAAGGGTTGTCGAAATATTCTTCCCATTGAGGGATGGCTTGTAATCCATTGAGTAGGGAGGCGTCAAATCCCAAGTAAAAAACAGCAAAATAGAAGCCGACGCAATGCCAGACATTTCTTCGCAGGCCGGGATCTTTATACCAAGTGGGATCGGTGTTGTTTTTCAGATGCGCAAACGGCATCTGCTTGGTCGCTTTGGGCTTGAGAAATTCGGACACCGCTTTGAACATCTTGAAGAAAACTTAAGACAGACAAGGGTGATGGCCAGAACCAAAGGTTCAGGTTGGACTAACATGGTGTAATTATATGTGCAGGGCGTGGAGAACAGCCACAGCCTGAAAGATTTACATGGAGCCCCTCTCAAACGATCAACGCGGGGTAAGGCTGGGGAGAATCCGGGGTAATAACGAGCCAATCAAGGGGTTGAGCTGATCTCTTACTGGGTTGAAGATCGGTTACAGTAGAGCGAAGGTTGGTTTTCCAGTCGGAAGGATGACCGGTGTCACGGTATGATAACCGTTGTGTAAACCACCACTCTATTATATAAACATGCATGTTATCATCGGCGTATTGTATCTTAGTCTCCACCACTTATTTCGTCATGTGCAGCGTAGTGATACGACGTCTGGTTTGCTAAGGGGATATTGTACCACGCGGTTATGCGGTGTAAGAAGAACGTGGTATACTTTCTTTCTATAAGTTACAGTAAATCTCTGTTAGAATTTACCTTTCTTCATTATAATACCATTATCATTATGATGTTTAAGTGTTATGGTTGAAGATATGGTATCAGAAGCCCAAGACTATATCGAGGTTAATAAAATTGCCTGCCTCTTTATGTAGATACAACCTAATAGTACTCTCATCTAGCTGGTCTGGTGTGCCATCTTTCTCCCGGACCGCGTGGTGGGACCTTGTATCATGCAGTCGAGGCTCTTCATGCTGTGCTTGACGCAAAACCTATAGGCTCTACGAACTCTTCTGCCTGCCAATCTGACTATACAAACCTTGAACGAGACTCTCATAGCGGCGATCCATAGGCTCATGCTTTCAAGTAGTTTGAGGGTTAATCCAGGGTACTTATAGTTTGTCCACATATAACGACAACTCTCAGGAATAGTGACTGGATATGGAATAAGATCAAGAAGCCCCCTCAAATGCCTTACGATTCACCGCCGTCATTGGTTCACCACAAAACTCCCCATGCTCATCCACCACCCTCAGGATATTCTCCATTGCCTTGAGTTCAAAGTTGATCCTTGTTGTGATCGCTGCTCCACCGTTATGGCACGTAAGTGTTACATTGTCCATAGCCGCTAATTCCTTGGAAATCTGTGGCTCGTGGTAGTGCACGTCCAGACCAGCAGCTGAAAGCCTTCCACTCTTCAAGGCCTCTATCAATGCATCTTCATTGACAACCTGTCCTCGGGCTGTGTTGACGAGCCTTGAACCTTGTTTCATGGCGGCGAATGCTTCTGTATTGATGAGATCCTGAGTGTGAGCATTGAGTGGTGTATGAAGGCTGATGCAGTCGGAGATGGCCAGCAAGTCATGAAGTGATGGATGATATGTTGCCTGGAGCTCTTCTTCGACTTCGGGTGGTGAACGCACCACATCGTAATAGTGAATATACATACCTAGCGCCAGTCGTGCCTTGCGTGCTAGGAGTTTACTTATGTTTCCCAAGCCGACAATTCCAAGAACATGACCTCGTGGATTGTAGGATATACTCCCAACGAGTTTGTGCATGGCGTAGAACTGTTCGGGATCGCACGTACGAGCTCCACGCTGCGAGCGCCAGAAGTTACGGAACACAGACAAGATCATGAATAGAGCTGTGTCTGAGACGGCTTCGTCACTGGCCCCAGCGCCATTGGCGTACCAGATACGGCGGCGACCAAGGGCTTCTGTATCCGCCCAGTTGAAACCTGCGCCAGCCGAGGCAAAAATGCGGACAGACGAAGGGAGAAGAGATATGAGTTCATCATCCCACTGACCCATTTCGCCACCAGTTTGAAAGTGTGGGCGATATATGGCCGAGAAGTCGCCATATCTGAAATAACCTTAGAGATAGCTCTTGGAGAACACTATGCCTTAGGAAGTGGAATTCAGTAGACGAGAGCTTACTTTTTCTCCTTGAGTGCCTTGATGAATGAGACCCTGTCTGTCTCCTCATTTGCCACAACATTGAATCGCTTCGTAAAGACATTGTTATAAAAGTCATGATTATACTTGATATCCTCGCCTAGGCGAAGAACGATGGGCTTCTGGGAGGTCATGGCGATTGTCTCGGTGTTGGCTGACTTAGACACTTGTGGACAGGGTGATCAAACTTCCGTGTCACTACTGCTCGCTTTTACTTTTACCATTCTGTTACTCACCTGAGCTTCCTTCAACTATACCCCTGTTTCACTGCCACATGTTATGTCCATTGTGCCGATCCCTGCCCTTTGGCCAATGGCCTGTGTCGTCTGACCTGCAACGACGGAGATATCACCGCCACGGAAGTAAAACCGGCCTAAACCCGCTGAAGCGTGGGGAGTCCCATGTTGCGGTATCCAGTTCTGTGGTCCGACTAACGAGGAGTAGTCTGACAGTCACTTTGCTGGGCCCATACGCTGAATCTCGATATTGGGAAAAGGATGGACAGTCAGTAAAATCAACGTAGGTAGTAGGCGACCAACTAACGTTATGCATCAATCAGTTGGAAAGTGCGCTTGTTTCGAAATGTATTCTGTGTGTGAACTAGCTAGAAACACCAGAAACAACACAAGACAACCAAGCCTACCGCCAATATAACAACTTTCAACTCGGTCAATGGCCTCTCGCTGCAACAATCAACATATGAGTATTGATTGGGTATGGACTGATGTCGATCACCGGAGAGATGCCCGACAATAAAGGAGCCAGCCAACACGGCTTACATGGATCACACTGAGAGCTGCAAGGTCTGATACTACCTACAGGTCAACGAATAGGAGGAAAAACCGACCTTCTTCAGACACCTCTCTCTCTTTTCCTGATACAAGATGAACAGATATAGCTGCCTGCTTGGCATCAAGCCGCAGTGGATTGAAGTATTTAGACATAGGGGTATTAAAACTCATGTACTTCCCAGGTATATGTGATTTATCTGAATATCTGACATGGCAATTTTAGTTAGATTATGTTTCCATCTGGGCATTCATATTAGTTTATTGAATCCAACAATGCCTAGCATTCTTTGAATGGACAAGCTAGACGATTTTGAAATGGCGACAATCTATACGGTATCAACAATGTTAGGTGAAAGTAAAAGATGCGAAGAAACAGTTGACTGATTATTTGATTTGAGATGGTTCACTACACTGTAGAGCGATATTTTGACCCTAAGCACCAGTCTCCGCATCTAGCCACCCAACGCTCCTGTCAACCCATGCCCATGCTGCTAGAGACTGCTAGTTACCTCGAGGGAATGCCCGAGCGGTCAACCTCGGCCGAGAAGAAGTTGTCTGGCCGGCTACGAGGATCCATAGCATAGTTCATAGTGCGTGGCAGGTTGTCAATCGTTGTGCCGTTTTTGAGGTCTATCCTCAAGTTGTATGTCATGGCGATGTTTCTCCATCCCTCGACGCCCAGCATGTTGGGGATCTGGAATGACAAGACTTGGTCCTCCTCAATCTCGCCGTATGTCGCGCGGAAAGTCTTAACTTGGCAACGTTGAATCGCTTCCGATGTGACATCTACAGACTCGACGATTCTGTTGTGGTCATCAAACTCGGTGCCCACAATAACGGTTGTATTGGCGCAGAGGAATCCGTCGTCGTTGCCGGCCTGGCTACTGGACAGAGTAACTGAGTTCCATGGTCCAAGTTGCCCGGGAATCTCAATACCAAAGACCCAGACGTTGCGATCGTCTACAACATCCTCCCGCACAAACTCAGCTACCCTTGTCCTGTCAATGGCGCGGTAGTAGACAGGTGCACGTATTGTTCTGCCAACAGTGGGCATCTCCACGAAATAGGTGCCCACCTCAAGCTCCTGCTGGAAGTCTGGGGAGAATCGGCAGAAGAGATAAAAGTCTCCAACAATTTCCTTGTGCCATGTAGCCCACTCGTCGAAAACAATCGTGTATAGACCTGTCGCATCGTTGAAGCTGGCATTTGCAACGAGGTTAGAGGCCTGGTCCATAGCATATTCATGCTCGGCGACATCAACGATTTGAGGGGGCAGACCAAAGCTGACGACGGAGCCCGCATCGACTGGGTTGGGAATTCTCATCTGAACGTGGAGTTCCATCCAATCGCCTGGCGACACCATCACCGGAGAAGAAGCACCTTGTCGACCCAGAGAGAGATCAACAATGGTATCTGGGAGACCGATAGGAGTCGCGCTGGCCTTGAGTGTTGATGTGATTCCTGGTACCGAAATGGTAGTCTCGGCAGCGCTCGTCGAAGTTGCTACAGTGGTAGTGTTCTGGGGCACAGTGAAAACAGATGTTGTCAAGGCGTCTGGCGTTGTTGTCACGGCAGTGGAAATAGCTGTCACGGTACTGGAAACTGCTGTCGTCATTGTGCTGTTCTGGCCAGGAATCGGATCATTGCCAAGCTGGATGCTGAAAGCATCCGAGAGAAAAAGCTGCCAGTCCTCTGCTTTGGATTTATCTCCAAAGGCACGAAGGGTTCTACTGAGAAGCCTGTACTTCCCGGACGGGATATCGGTGCCGTTTGAAAAGCTCTGGAATCTCGTGAAGCCCAGATTGCTGACACGAGGGGGGAACTCGCTAGGAAACGAAGTATAGCCTCCAAAAACATCAGCTGAAGTCCTCAGCGGTCCCTTCCACCCATTGCCTCGGGTGAGAGGATAAGAGAAATCATCGACCGTCCAGTGCTCGTCAACCAAGTCGAGGGAGAACTCGTACGTTCCGTAGCGCAGTGCGTAGTAGATCTCGGGTGAGTCAAACTCTGTGGGCTTAAAGGGCTTGTTCTGCCAGTTGACGGGGTACAGGAAGCCATCGATCTGATCGTAGCGGAAAACGAGGGGAGCGCCTTCGAGAGGAGTCCAGTCGTATGTCGATACCTCGATTCCCATGTAAGGTACTGTAACGAACTCGCCATTGCTGCCCTCAAACACAATCTTGCCGCTCCAAAGGGCACCGCTGTTTGGTTCGAGGCCTCGTGGGGAGTTGATTGTGACTTCAACATCGTGAGTTGAGCCAGCTGCGATAGTGATGCTACCAGGGGCATCGATAGATCCCTCTGTACCATTCAAAAGTGGAGGGAAGTACATCATAGGATACCAAAACTCGTCCCGAGACTGGACAGTAGATGCTGCCACATGGGAAATGTTGTAGGTAACCGAGCTTGACCCTGTGTTTTGGAGGGTAATTGTGTGTGTGCTGACTCGGTTGTCCGTATCGTTCAGGGCGATATGCGGCTGCGACAGCAGAATCGTCTCGTAATCCACGATCTTCACCGCATCAACAAGTCCAGCACCCTGTTGAACCAATGGAGCAACATTGCTGGCGATATTATCTTGTGCAGAGTCATATGCGGGCAGAAGAGCAGCAGTAGACGAGACCCTGCGGAAAAAGTCCTTCTGATCCTTGCCAACGTGGGTGAAGAAGAGTGCAGCAATACCCGCAATGTAAGGTGCCGAGAAGGATGTACCCGAAGCAACAGCGTGGGCGTTATCAGGGAACGCGCCGTAAACCTGACCACCAGGCGCAGCGATGCTGGGGAAGAAGTCGTTCTCAAAGGTCATACCCCAGGACGAGAAGGCAGAGAGCTGACCGCCACTTGGGAAATCAGACTCAGAGACTTCAGCATCTGCATCTTGCTTAATCTCGAGAGTTAGTTTGTGACCTGCAGCGATTTGCTTCTCAACCCAAGATCCAACAGAGGCCTCGGTCAAGGCAAAGAAGTGAACAGAAGGATTCTCGAAGCCAACAAGCTCTGGATCGTAGAACACGCCCTGGTTATATGAGTCAAAGATGAGAAAATAGCCGAATCCCATGGTAGAAAGAGTGCTGTAGGCTTTGGTAGAGAAGCAGATGCCTCGCTTGACAATGACGCCCTCGTCTTGACTACCCATGAGCCGGGGGTTGCAAGAGTCGCCAGTGTCATAAGAGAGTGGGACGCTGGTAGACTCGTTAAGCTTCTGGCCATCGTGTGTCACGTATCGCAGCTCCAGTGTCTCGTTGGTCGAGGTTCTGATTATAGCAGGCCATCCGAGGACTTGCTTGGTGTTGACAGATCCAACAGACATGACTCCACGACCGGAAGCAGGAGAGCTAGCGTAAAAGACTCCCTGCTCGCCAGAGTTTCCTGCTGCGACAATGACTAGTCTCCTCTGTGCCACTTCGCTTGCAACGCGTGACATGACAGAGCCTGAATATCCGATGTCGCTACCCAGAGAAAGAGAGACGATATCGCAATCGTCAGCATCAGCTGCCAAAAGACCCTTGAGAACAATGTCGTTGGATGTGCTGTCGCCGCAGCCAAAAACCTTGTACATAAAGACTTCAGCCTCAGGAGCGACACCGACCATGTCCTTGCTCTGTCCGACGATCACAGACGAGACAAATGTACCGTGGCCGTTGCAGTCCTGAATATCAGTGTTGTCGTCGAATACGTTCTTTCCGCCAGCAATGTTGCCAGCCAGAACGGGATGCGACTCATCTACGCCGCTGTCGACGACACAAATGCGCTGTCCCTTTCCCTTGATCCCTCTCTTGTGAAGCTCTTCGACTCGCGTCACCACGTGAGGGTTCCATGCCGGGACAGCATTGCTCGTATCAAAGTTGACGTCGAGTGTCACGGCGTGGACAGGCCAAGCATCAACCACTCCAGGAACTTCTTTGAGCTCATCAAGCGTCACGTTTTTGTTGTTGGTGTTCTTGACCTCGATCGTGACACCTTTGAAGCCACCCGAGCTTGACGTGAGGTCTTGTGTCACGTTGGCATCGTAGCCAAGAGACTTGATCTCGGCGACAAGGGGGGAAGAATCTGGGTCGACATCACGGCTTGCCAATGCGCCTTCGCGATCCAGTTCGATAATGAACTTGCCAGGGATGACTCCGGATGACAGGTTGTCAATTGGCTTGCGGGACGCTCTGGCGCTGTCGCGATCCCAGGCAATTGTTCCGGGAATGGTTGCCACAGCCGCTAAGGCGGCCATCCGGAGAGGCCAGCATTTTAAAACCATAGCGTAAGAAGTGACACTGAAGGAAGGACTTTAACGATAGTGATGTGATAAAGAGAGGCCGGTATTGGGATAACAGGAAAGCCTACCGTTCCATGGCCAAGGAATGTTACGTCGAGGGTGGAAAGGATATTAAAGCACGTTTGGGCATTATCTCTGTACAAGCTATCTGGGACCATTATCCTTGAGTCTTGGCTGGCCCAGTCTAGACCAACAGGGGAATTGACAGGGACTTTTGCCCATATTAACAAGACCGACATCGCTCGTGGGTGAAAAGCATGCCAGTAAGTTACGTGAGAAAACAGCTCATGTCCCCAGTTCGAGGGACTTGGCCTTTGCATCGGCAGTTGGCTGCTTGTGTATACGAGGGGCTAGAGCCGATTGCTCGGAGATTACATGCCCGTTGCAGAATTGCGGTTAGCCGAGACCGTTATAAGGGTCCTTACCCTGGTCATACAGCCATTGTTATTGGCCAGGGTAGCAGGATATCGTGTGGGAGTTCATTCGGTTGAGTCGTGGAGCGGAAGACGTTTCCTAATGAAGCATTGGTCTCAGAGTAGCTCAAAGTAAAAACTGGACCAGAAGACGATTATCTGATCATCAGATAAGATGTAACTCTGCAGGGCTGAGGACCTTTAGAGAGCGAGCATCTGGGTGACTGGGGTGTCCAAAATTTGGTGATTGAAATGAGATTTCACTAGGATTCATAAAGCAATCAGTGTGTGTGTGTATAATAGTGATACGGCTAACAAAATATCAAAATCTCAAAGATGATACTTGAAATAGATTATATACAGACTAGCCGTTCGATAATCAAACACTCCTATCCGCCTGGAACTCTGTGCTACCCTGCTTCGGACTCTGAAGACTTGGAGAACCTGTCTTAACCATGGTAGCCCCTTTGTAACTATTCTCGTGTATTTTAGAAAACCATAATTGCATCTCAGACTCCTTGGTGAACTCGATAGAAAATCTCGTCTCCTCATGAGTGATATTATCAACTCGCCATTCCATCACACACCTACATACTCCACATACTACGCGTGTTAGTTAAGGGCCAAGTAACATATTTCGTAGTGCTCTCACCAACATCGACAATGGCAATAAGACCAACGATGTTGGCCATGTAAATGTGTCCTTTAAGCACAAGAGACTTCTGTTCCAAATCAACAGCGGGCTTGGTCTTGGTGAAGAAGTAACCTCGTTTATATGGAATTTCTTCGCAGAGGAGAAGGCTGTTCTCGAACAAATAGCCACGATACTGTTGCAGTCAACCCGGTCAGCGAGCATCCTAACTCAATGCTCTACCTTCTTGTGGCTTACAGGTTTGATCTGACTGTTGACATTCACATTGATCAAATCGTACAAGACCAAGTGACCAAAGTCAAAATCTTTGAGACCTTGCCAATATCCGAGGCGACGCTCTAAAACTTTTACCGTCTCGCGGTTCTATATAGCCTCATTTTAATCTAGTTAAAGCTTGCTGGATAATGGTCCGAACATTAATGACATCTTGCTTGTAAGCTGACATCGTGTCAGAGTCATCGTTTGGGTCAGTTTCAACATGTTCAGACTCATCAGCCCCAGCGTCATGTTCCGGTTCGTGATCAACATGGAAAATCTCGGTAAAGCTTTTATATGCCTTGAGACGGTCTTTTGGTAATTGCCATATTTGGGTGCATCGATGTAGTAAACCCCTCGTTCTATCTCCAACTTCACCTCGCTGTCGTAGAAGCAAAGATCGCATCTTAGCTCTGGTGGTTGATTCGTTTGCGATGAGTTTGGCTTCTGTTTTAATGTTCTCAAGATAGAACTAGAAGTCGGATGTCCAGTTTTGCTTTGCGTCAGATCTGAAATGGTTTTTTTTTTTTTTTTTTTCATTCTAATGAGCATTTCAACATGCAAGTCAGCGAGCTGATTGCTATTTCCCACGATTTCAGTCGCATCGGCCTCGGAGAGGCCAATTGCTTTCAGCTCAGCTTTTATTCTCTCAAGCCTTTGAATGTGATGGACCAATGAGCGCTGATCGGGGAGGAACTTTGAAAGCTCTATTGCATCGCAATTGGTTCCGGTTGGCACGAGGTTGCCGAGGAGACGAGCATCACTCACAACGCCAGCGGCTTGTAGCTTCTCAACTATGAGTGCTATGACGGATAGGACCTGAATTTAGATCAGTGATTCGGTCTGTGTTTCTATACTTATCACAAGAAGCCGCAATCAAGCTTCAAACATACCTTTGAGAATCCATGTCAACTTTCTCCCATCAGATCAGTGACTATAAAAAGACGAGCCTGTTCAACGTTCAAAACATTCTCACAGTATTGGATAATCCACAAGATCGTTCTGGTCTTAGGCGCTGAATAAATAAAATTGATGGGATGTACATCGAATTCCATGTCAGGGTCTAGAGCTCGGAGGAGAATGATGAAAGATTTGACTTGACGTAGAACAGCCCAGATCTCATGAAGTGGGTCAGAAATTCTAGAACAATCGTCAAAGTATGGTTTCATACCTAAGATTTGAGGCAGTTTGAGCTTCATCTCGAGACATTCAGCCAGCAAGGGGCGGTCAACCGTGGACTATGGCTCTTTATGGGCCAGAGTGGTGTCATCTTCAAAGTTATTGTGTTGAGCGTTGATAAGGTCCTCTCGATATATCGGAAGTGTTATCACAGACAGGATAGAGACATTACCAAGGGTAAGGCCTGAGAAAACAAACCAAGAGTTCGATCGCGCCAGTGAAGTTTGAAATAAAAAGTCCATGGTATCACGCTTTGCTCGGCGGTACACGCGTGAGGCCTCAAGGTCATCCTCAAACTCAAATCGAGAAGTAATCATCTGTAATTCCGTTTCTGGGTGTGTGGGCGACGCAACAACATCATTAGTGTTTGACTCTGCGGATCCGTCGACTGGTGAAGCCGGTCCACCTACCGATAGAAAGCTCCTCCGTCTCGACATGACTGTTTGGGTGTCTGGGGCTTCTTCCAAATTCATCAACCGACGGGACAATGCATGATTGCTTTCCAGGAGCGTGTTGACGTTGTCTGACAGCTGTTGCTGACGTTCAGCCGCCAGTCGATCAGAGTCACTAGCAAATCAGTCAGTGGCCGACTAGCGATGAAGCAGGACAGTAAGTAATACGAACCTCATCAGAATTGCCAGTATCAGTGCCATTGAGCTTTTGAAGCTCTACAGTCGTACTAGAAGCGTACTAAAAAGTACTTTCCTTACGTGCCCATTGCAAACTGGCTCAAAGTGGCATTTGCTTGTCCTTCCCATGATTGGGGGTAGCGACTGAAGTTCCTGGTGTAATTCGGAGAAGAGAAGAACGCCGCCAGTGGGGATAGTGACAACCTGATTGACACAAATCAAGGCAGCATGGCGCGACTGGATTTTCCCAAGCTTGCTAGTCAAGTCCTGTAGTCCTTTCAATATTACTTGCGTGCTTTGCACTTCAGAGTACACATGTGCAGCGACTTGGGGCGTTTCTTTCGCGGCTGAAACGTAGGGATTGAGAAACTTGACGGCCTCGACGGTAATGGAAGTAAGTCCAGCTATCGATGCGGCGACACTCAAGGGATCAGCCATCTTCTGTTGGTCAAAAGATGATCTGACGATGAAGAAAGAGGAAATTAGACAGAGGCTGAGGCTGAGTTGTATATCATTTTCAACCTCTGCAATATTATGTAAGCTCAGGCTGTCTTGTCAAATCACCATCAAGCATCATTATTGGAAGAAATCGGTTCATATAGATTGATACTAGAGGCATAAATCAAGCGAAAAAAAAACTTTTCATCGAATATCAGCTCTTGAACTGTGTAACCTTGATCTATCTCTTTGAGACATGCATAAGGGTAAAAAAAAAAAAAAAAAAACATCAGCTTTAGCTCGTATAATTACCTTATAGGAGGACAAACCTATACTCACTTAGCTGACTTTTACTCTAGCAATGCAATAATAGGAGTTGAAGTTAGATTTACGCATTTGTACAGTCTGATAGTACGCCTGTGATAGGCCGTGCCGTGTTTAGATAAGCTGTTTTCTACATATTCAGCCATGGAACCCTCCTGAGCTTTGAAGCTCAAATGGGCAATGAAACATACTTGTAATCATATTCCACTCAAACAATTGATTCCATCCTTGCTCGAATATCGAGATCCTATTTAGCAAGATATACTTGACATGTGGATAAGAGTGAAAGTAAGGCCATCAAAGAAAGAATACAAGTTAGTCCTTACTAGAAACGCTACGCTCGATTCAGAGTCGTTGTAGTAGACTGTGCCTGCAAATTGCATGGGCGGCGACAAGGCGAGCGATCAAGAGTCTGGTTATAGTAGTGATCAGCTTCGCGGTCTCGAGCGATAAACAAGACTCAAGGATAGAAATAAGCAGGATTGGTTTCTATAAGTATAAGGAGTTTTATTGTATCCTAATGATTGTCGCTCCTGCTTGCGCAAAAGATGAGCAGTAATTGTGAGAATAAGTATCTGAGATGTGAACCATTCCAAGACTAATAAGAAGGGACATCTTAAATTGTGGCACTGATTTGAACAGGGTCGTGCTGGAACTAAGTAATAATAAGATTCAGGTATTGAATGTCTAGATATTGTTGCGACCTACTAAATCCTAGAGGCGCCCATATCTGTTTATGTCGATTACTGCCACTTTCAGGCAGCTGCATCGATCTTCCGGTGCCGATTAACCGAATCTCTCGGTATAACTATCCCCGAGTCATGAGTAATTTCCTGTGCACAATTGTTGTTTCGATAAGGAGGTCGGACTCCAAACCAGGGATGCTAGCATTGACCAATCACTATCGCGAGTAATGCGAAATGAGAGATTGCGTTTGTCAGGTCTAAGTTTGACAAGATAATACGAAATCAATGCGAAGTGACACAACCTTATTAACGACTAGAGTGGGAAGTTATCATATTTATAGACAGGTACGATCGGCATTCGTTCTATTTACTCAGGGGAAGTTACAGCGTTACAGCTATGTGTAGAATCTATATGTGTTCTATGGTCAGGAATCTAGTGACCGACAATTAAACATGACATAAACACCACAACATGCCTCGAGAGCTTGACAACAGATAATATATACCTTGGTCTCAATTGCAGCCATGAGTCAGTATCCAGACTACTACGTCGTATGCTTCAGGTTGTTAAGTTTCTAGGTTAATCTCGCTGTTTAACTTAAACAGAGTCTAGACTAGACTCCAAAAGTTCATCGGTGTGGCTAAACCGGACAAGGCCCCTTAATCTAAGATTGAATCAGATAATCTTATCCACAAATGCTTCTAGAACCTCTGGTGAACTCTATAGTGCGATACCAATCCCAGTTTAGAAACTAGGTTATTCGCTCACCAGTGCCGGTTGATGATGTGCGTAACGCTAGCAAGGGCTCATCGATTAGCTGGATAACTTTCAGACTGATATCTTCATTTTAGCTAAGCTAACAAAGTGCTGGTATAGTTGTTGCGTATGGACAGGACAAAAAAATAGCAAATGCAACGCAAGATGCTCAAAAACATAGACAAATCACACACTAGATACAACACCCGCATCACCTAAACCCCCATCTACAGGTCATCCTCAAGAGGGCTGTCACCCTGGGCAGTGCCAATCTTCTTCTCGATCCAAAACCTCAATCGCTCAACCTTCTCTCGGTCCATCATCCAGTCCATGAAACCCTCAGGGGAAGTTCGGGGCTGGTCGACAAGCTTAGGGTATCCCGCAGGAGGAGTGATATCCTTCCTGATGGGCCAGAAGGGGGTTCCGCGCTGGTAGTCCTTGCTGATCAGGTAGTTCTGGAGCAGCTTGGCACCCTCGGGATGGGGAGCGTCCTTAAGGATGGCAGTGGTCTGCGGCCAGGAAACAAAGTTGCCTGTCTTGGGATGGGTGCCGTTGAGGTTGCCGCCAGATCCAGGCAGACCCATGGCCATGGTGAAGGTGGCGATGTAGGGAGACTCAGCGTCAGCGAGGAGACCCCAAGGAGTGGCTGTGCCACGGACCCAGCGAGGGTTCTGCTTGATGAGCTTGTCAACGAAATCGGCGCCGTATTGTTCCATGCTGAAGAATGTCAGTGAAAAAGGTCATATGCATAGCAGCAGCTTTGAAAACCTACATGAGCTCAAAAGCATAGAGAACCGCATCGTCGTCGTTGGGGTATGTCAGGACAAGCTTATCCTTGTACTCGGGCTTAAGGAAGTCCGTGTACTCGGTAGGAGCCGGGGCGCCGTTCAACTTGGCGTTGTTCCAGATGATTTGCCAGGTGAGGCCCATGAAGCCATAGTAGGCAGCGTCGGCATCACGGAACTCAGGGAAGATCTGGTTGAAGCCAGCAGGGGCATAGTTCAACAGGGCGCCCTGCTTCTTCCATCGAGGGAAATCGTGGGTAGTCTGGAAGGTGAGGGTGTCGACGTAGACGTTGCCGTCAGCCAGCATGGAGTCGACGTTGCCGTCGTGGTACTTGGACAGGTCAACGGTGACGTTGAGAGTCATACCGGGGAAGGCCTCCTCGAAAGCCGACTTGAGGCCATCCTGCTGGTTCGCCTCATCACCACCCATCCAGGCGGTAACAACGCCACCTTCCTTGAGAGCGGCCTTGTAGATCTGGTCGAGGGTTCGCTTCTCGATTGCGGGAGCAGCGTTGGCGCGGAGGGGCCTGGCTGCCTCAGCTGCCCTGGCAGCGAGGAAAACAAGAGCGGGAGAGAAGGTAGACAGACGCATGTTTGCGGTTATGAATGAATGAGTGTGGTGAGACTTGTTCAAGACTTGTTGGTGTGATGAGGAGTTGTTAGAACCGGTTGAGGGTTGGGTATATATATTCTGCGCAGCAAAGACTGTGCGCCATGCTTGGTGTCTGCCATTGTGATAGATAGCATCTAGAGTCAGTCTTGCTACATGCCCCTGATAGACTCGTTGGTTGTTCCGCCAGTAACGAGGGAGGCTACGACTGGTTGTGGGAGTTACATCAGCGGACGTGTGGGATGCGATGAATTAGCTTTCTCAGTCAGGTCACTTTTGGCCAAGTCCCGGCATTGACGATGGTCACAGACATGAGATGCCCTTAGCCTGAGGGACTAGTACGTAATTCACTTGTCGACACACGTCCCTTTTGATGCCCTTTGCCCGAGGGGGGTGGAGTTGTTTCGTCTTGGCGTCCGGGTTGACGCGTTGCATCTTGTCTCCACCTGTAACAGGGAGGACAAGTGCCTGTGCTTGTTCAAGCTATTAACGTCGCTCTTCTGTGACGCGTCCCTAATATCTCTCTGAATAGGATGAAAGACTTGGCACTAGACACTTATCATTCGGGATTTACCGAGAGCCTGAGATGAAACAGCCGTGGTAAGGATAGTGGGTCAGGGCGGTAAGTGCACTTTTGCTGCTGTATCCGCCGTATTACAGGGCCAAATTCGGATCCACCATAGTAGGTACAGATAAGTAACATCGGATATCCCCCGATGTCTGTAACCAAGCCAAGCCAGCACTTTTTGGCTTACCCTGTATTACAGATGCGTTATATGATTTATTTGCGCCTTGCCATCTACTTCCTATAAGTGAGTCGATCGATTGATTCAATTTATCGATATTGAATATTTTAAAGTGTACTCTTTGGCGCAAAGGCTACTGCACGTAAATCTGAACCTTATCTTCAACGTTACCCTCAATCGTGTCAAAGTCAAAAATACAACATCGCAGCGCGCTAAGTTAGTGCAAAACCACAGAAAGCGTTCCCAATAACTTCGTGAATATTTGCGTCACATTCCCAAAACCTAAACCATAAATAATTATTTCCGTTAACTTGAAGTTACGCGTCAATTATCCAGACAAAGTAATTTGCTAAGCATATGCTACTTAAGAATTATAATACTGTCAGAACTGCGCTTTCGTCATTCAGTGTTGCAAAGACCGGATGATTTGTTAGTTGTCTTTATTTGTATATTGTTCTCTTCGTTTGCACGACGGATGTGGTCGATATGTATTTTTATCAGTAATCACTGAGCAGGCTGTCAGAGAATACAGCCCCCAATATTCGAGCAACGACAGCCGACAAGTTGCGCGCAATACCGAGAAATAGTTATGATATGAGGCAGTGACTGAAAATCTAAATCAATTATTGTACCTATTAAACCTGATCTATAGCCAGTCAATCCATATCTTCGTTCCCGCCAATAACATTCAGATGTAACTGTGGCTGCGCTTTGCATGCCTCTATCACCTCTCTTGGGACCTCATCATCCTCATCTAGAATCACAATAAACTCCTTCAACTTTCTTGCTGTGATGTGCAGCTGCTCTATTGTATTCACCAAAAGATCCGTCACTTCTTCGTCGGTGCCAAGTTTGTTGAAAAGTTCTAATGTTTCTAACTCGGGCGGCAAGCCTAAGGAATGCAGCCGTGGCTTCTTGGAGGGCTTTCCGAATAGCTGGTAATCCCAGTTTAATCGGAGTGTTTTGAGAGCCGTGAATTCTCGGAGAGCCAGAGGCCTAGAGCTGCACAATATTGGAAAATCAATGGTGAGCGTCTCCAATGAGTGAGTTTGAGACTTGAGGGCCATTATGTAGTCTCGGATACTACTTGAACTTTCTTCGAGTTCCGGGACAGGGTCTTCTTGTTGTGTCATGACAAATTCTTTCAACTCTCTAGGAAACATCAATAGATCCGAGAGCGCATCGTCATTGATGTCACATTCTATCAGATGCAGCTTGGTCAAGGCTGTGTTGTGAGGACGCTCGATCAATTCAAAGCCCCGGTCGTCTAGCTTTGCTCTCTTGATGACAAGCGTCTCAAGAGTTGGATGAGTGAAGATGTGGATGTTTTCTTGAAGATCCCAGTACTGGTCATCCTCGTCCTGGTAAAAGAGGGTGCAGGACTGCAGACAAGCCAGATCGAATGGGCCGTTGAAGAGATGGCCTATACTGTGTAGGAGAGCAACGGGTACTGCGATGTCGAGTGTTTTGAGGTTCGACATTGTTGAGATTGTTTCCGAGACACTGTTTACGGGCACCATGGTGTCAGAGATGAGGCGTGTTAGCTCAGAAGCGGGATAAGCCAGCTTGACTTGTTCGATAGCGGAACCACGACGGGGGCGACGGTTGAGGGATTGACTGAAGATTAAATGAAGCTCTGGCTTAAGCCACTGCACAGTATTGTATAAGACGGCATCGGCAAGGGCATGATATCGCTTGTTCAGTCTAGAGACGTTGCAGAGGTCATGCTTGGGGAGGGTTTCCAAGATGGACACAAGCAACTTGTCTGATATGGTAGCGAGCAGATCACTGCGTGAGCCATGATCTGGTGGATGTATGGCCACCATTCTGATTGTCCCCAAGGAATATGATAAAGGGTTTGATCGCGTGGTCGTGGTTGTAGTTAGTGGTGTGAGAGCCAGAGGATGTGGATGTGTCGTGTGGGTTGAAGTTGGTGACGTAACGAATGGCAGGGGCTTGAGCTATTTAAATTATGGGGTTTCGGAGACGTATTATGTAATCATTCCAAGTCAGCTTCAAACCTTTTAGCGGACAATATGTGCCATAGAGTTATCTTGAGCTGCAATGGCATTGCTTATCTATGTAATAGAGTTATTAAATATTAATGACGAACTGAGACTCGTAAAAGTGAAACCAGCTGACATGCGGAATGTATACAAGTCCTTAATTTCAAGGTCTAGGTTTAACTTGTTACTCACACCATGTATACATTGTAGATACAAGCAATATTTATTACTAAACTAATAAGTGTCAAACAGTATGTAGTCTTTGTCTTTGTTTGGTTTATAGATCTTGTTTTAGATATTCTCTCTGAGTAACGCCACCATGGCGTGGACCTGCGGTCGAGATTGTTCTACAACTACTGTAATTAAAATGCAACGATGCCAGCATCTTAAGTCAGCCAACAGGAATCCCGTTTTTAAGAAAACCTACTAAAACAATTTTTCTAATCTCTCTGTTCGATATGGGTAGCACTACTGTGATAAGCATACCGCTCATTCTCAGGGTCCATAGTCGCCATGACGAAACCGAAAGCGACTAAGACCTCTATGCTCAGAGTTGATGAAATCTATTTAAAACTTTCCTTCTTGATATTTTTCAATCGCTCTCATGTAAGTGAAGAAACCTTATGAAGTTCCTGCATTTAAAACTATAACCAGACTGCAAACTCACCCATGTTCCTAAACTCGTTATATTTATCAACCGTAATATTGTGTTGTGAGAATGACTTTGGGTTGCAAAAAGAGGAGAAGGGAGTTAATATTAACAACTAGTATAACTTTATACAGACTCAAACACAAACCCCTTTTAAACCAGCTACAATAACAATCTCCAAGGTTGGTGGCACAGGGGCTTGGCATTTAATCACTCACCAATCAACTTAGCACGTGGAAAGAAAATCGTCTTTTTTCTGCTCTAAAGTCAATCTCTTAAAAAACCATTTATTCTCCTTAGCCCAAAGTCTCCGATTTTCAAACCCTACAACCTCCATCACGAGACATATTCTACCATGGAAGAGCTTATACATCAAGCTGGGCAGTGGTTCCGGGCCTCAACCAAGGAGTCCCCCTATGTCTGGTCCGCGATCGGCTTCACCTTTCTTATCAGCATTCAAGTGATTTTGGCAATAGCCGTTCTTCATGGCGATGAGGCCACTGTCCGCAGACAACTAGGGTCTTTGCAACGACTCGACGTCGATCATGACGATGACATTTCACGCCGCCGTAACGACGACAAGGACAAGAACAAAGCGACAAAACTTTATCCCGTCAAGTCATGCGCACCTATTTTGTCAAGTACAGATGCGTCAAAACACGTGCGCGACAACTGTTACATGATCGCTGCAGAATCTACTCAAACAAACGAGCGTGGAAGTACAACCTGGATCGCTTTGGATCAAGAATCCAAGCCAGCCATGTCTCAGATCAAAACTGAGCTCTGGGTCCCAAGAGAAAACGCCGACGTGAACGATCCATTAGTCAAAGCCGGTGGTTGTATTCTTTTGTCATTCCCGGACCCTGCTGTTCCTGCTTGGTTGCATCAGCTTGGACCTCGTACTCGAAATTGGTTGACGGCGCCTCAAGTCACTTGTCTTCTACCCCTGCGTCTTGCACCGGAGGATGTTGAGGAATACAAACTCAGGTTGGCCCCTTTCAGGACTGATATGGTGGTTGAGAAGGGTCTCGATATGGCCTCGTTTCCCGCGGTCTCGGATATCCTTCCGAAGCTCAAGCTGTTCCTTGGCTACCCTGATCTTCATCTCCTTACAATTTTTAAGCAGGCTCAATAACAAGCTCCTGAACGAGTTTTATGTATCAGGGGCACGAATTGTCTATTCTAGCATGTACAAACATATAAACTGATATCACCTTTCTGCTGTGTCTATGGTTAGCTACGGGTGCAGTTCAGTGACGGTACTTGTTATTTTCCACTTTCATTGAAGTCACATTCTGTAGATCAACGAACTGTTCTGGGTTAGAACTCAGAGTGATCATAAAGCACATATTTGATTGTATGGTTCTTAAAGCCATCACCGTCCCTAGCATTATTCATGGTTCATCACTAGACAGCCCTTGAAGTAGTTGGCTAGATCGTCAAAACCCTCCAACTCGCCCACCCAGCCGACATACTGATCAGGTCGTACCGCAACGACGCAACCTCGCTTTCTGTCAACGCCATAGTTCTTATAGGCATCCCCAAAGCCCTCATGGTAGCTCTCATCATCGGCATATACCTTCTCATAGTCGTATCCAACATGATCATCATAAGGCCGCAAAATGGAAGGGAAATCGCGAAGCAATTCTGTTTCCTGACGCTTGGAGGAGTGGATGGTAAGTACCTCGATAACACTGTCAATCTTCTGGCCTTTAGGTGTGACTCCATGAAGAAAGTTGTTTGGGTCATCAAGCAACGCGCAAAATTCTTCGACACGAGCATGTTGAGCAGGGTCAAGCACGTCACCTGCAAAGAGCACAATTCGGAATCGTCCATCCGCCTTTAAGCGCTCTTGAAAGTGGTAGGGGCGCGCGCATGCTTGGTTGAGCACTTTGAAGCTATTGAAGCGCATACCAACAGGTATACCGGTAGCCAAGGCTTGCTGCTTTGCGGATATGTCCTCAGTAAGAGAGACGCCGGGTGGTGGAACAACTTTGATACCATCAGCTTGGGCTAGAGGGTCACCAGCTTTCGCAACTATGTTGCTGGGACCATAGTTGACAGAGAGACCTGATGCGAACATGTTGCCCTTCTCAAAGGCGTTTTTGAAGACCTCCATACTGACTCCTTCTTCGTCCATGACATCTTTGGCCGGGCGCCCAGAGAACAAGCGGCTGAAGCGCTGATCAAATTCGATCAAGTCCTGGGCCACACGTCGACGCTCACTCTGGTATGTCTGTAGGATGCTGGGTTTGGCAATACCCTTGACGACAAGAGCGACTTTCCAGCCAAGGTTGTATGAGTCCTGCATCGAAACGTTCATGCCTTGGCCTGCCTTGGGAGAGTGCGTATGGACGGCGTCACCAGCGAGGAATATGCGGTCGTGGGCATCGAATGCTGTGCCGATACGTTGACCAATCTGAAGCACTACGTTAGCAGATACTGGGATGTAGGAAATGGATGTTTTGGCGTACCTGATAGGCTGTCCACCAGTCACAGTACTCATAATCAAGCTTGTAGGGATGGATGATTTTCTGGGCTGCCTTGAAGATGAGATCTGGATGGATCTTGGATCTATCCGCACGGCCAGATGCATCCGGTGTCACTTCTTTAAGTTGGATATAAAGACGGACAAGCTTATTCTCCCGTGGGATAACCATGAGACTTCCATTCTCGGCCGAGTGAATAGCGCAGCGCATGCGAATATCCGGGAAGTCAGTCTTGGGTATGATATCCATAACACCCCAGATGAAGTCAGTTGCTTCACCCTGCAACTCAAGGCCCATCTGGTTGCGAACCCAGCTTCGAGCGCCGTCACAGCCAATCACGTACTTAGCATGGATAGTCTCAATGTCAGCATCGCGCTCTTGAGCCTTACGGAGAGCATCGTCATGGTCGACCTCATCATCGAACACCAGATTGCTGCGGAAGAGACCGTCAGATGCCTGCGTCTTGCTGGCCGAAGCCTGCTGGGGAGGCATTGCCTCTTTCTCGGTCAAGTGTCTCAGCTTCACAGTGACTGGATAGGCGTCGGTGCTATCCAATTTGGTTTCGTCAACATCAATTGACTCTGGAAGAACAGCGCGCTCGACCTTGATGCTATCCTTGGAGTACTTCTTGATATTGTCCAAGAAAAAGCGTTCGATACGGCCTTGGTGCAAGACGATCTGTTGGAAACGTGACAAACCGACAATGGTATCGGGGATACGGTCAGAGCGGCGAATTACCCCATCTGGGCCAGGGTTCTAGTCACTTTTGAGTTATATGGGCAAACATTTATATTGAGTTCTTTGATACGCACCCACATGCAGATCTATTGACTGGTTAGCCTGGGTTGGGAGTAGAAGTGACAACTATACTGTGGCATGCATACCTCAATCATGTGGTTGGCTTCCTTCCAAGCCCGATCTCCGAATCCCAAGCTGTCAAAGATCTCCAAACTTCGGCATTGAAGACCATCAGCTTGACCACAAAAGATCTTTGTATTTCTCTTGTCGATAATACGAGCCTTGACGCCGCAATGAGCCATCCACGCAGCCGCCATCAGCCTTGAAGTCGGACGCAGCGTTAATATTCATGGTCATGACAAAGTCGAGAATCATCGAACAAAATTGTTCTTGGGAGGCGAGATCTTACCCGGCAGGACCGGCGCCAACAATGAGTCTGAAGTGAACGCAATCATCAGTATTCGGACTTGAATGAGATAAATTAATGGAACTTACACATCGACATTGTTTTCGTTGACCATCTTGACTATGGTAGTCTAGAAGCAATGCAGTCTTGGAAGAAGCGTTGCTGGTAAGGTTGGGAAGATCGGGGTTCAAGCTATGTAGCATTGGACTGAAATCACCACGTACATACACGTTGGGGCTCGGAAGAAAGATGGCACGAGAGAAAAACAATCCTTGTATTCGTCCGAGAAAATGTAACTGTCGAGTGGAGGTTATCTGCGCAATCATTCACATCATTTTCTAAACGATGTCCTACTTCTCGGCCAAGGACCAATACAACGTCGTAGTTTCCACCTACTTGCCCCATGTGAGCCAATTTTTGCATAGACATCTTTTTTGTAACCCTGTAGATGCAGGGTCTGTGACTGCAACTCTCAACGCTCGCCTCAGGCCAAATCTCCTGCTGTCTGTCACATATATATGGGACGTATTATGAGAAAATCGGATAGCAATTGATCTCATCGAGGTCTTGGAATCATTTACCCTGGTTCGGGTTTCTTTCCAACGGTAGACCCATCATAACCAAGCGGGCCGGAGAAAGAGCTCGCTGAGGAATATGGTCCACCAGTTCCCATCTTAGGCTAGAGTGCTGAGGAATCCCGGTTTGCCTAGGTCGAGGTAACGCTTTATCGGCTTTGACGCGTTGCTTCCTTCAATGGTCGATGCAATCTTGGTGACATGAGGCATGTCTTATTTTCATGAAGCATAAGAGCATTTTGCAAGGTAGGACTGGTGCGATATGTAAACCGTGACCTAACTCTTGTCTGCTTAATGGGTCAGACTGAGCCTAGATGCAAATGGGGCTGGCATTTACAAACTGAACTAGTTGAAATTCTCAATCCCTTAGCAAGATTGATTACAATATATTGTTTAAGCTGTGAAGA
Source organism: Fusarium guadeloupense (assembly GCA_021655865.1). NCBI lineage: Eukaryota > Fungi > Ascomycota > Sordariomycetes > Hypocreales > Nectriaceae > Fusarium > Fusarium guadeloupense. The sequence continues at coordinate 131,446 of JAJJWM010000135.1, forward strand.
CACCGAACAACACCCGACATAAATAATCTCGACTGGCAGATGCCTATTAGATTCCACAAGCATCATGGCTTATTTCCCATACTTAAAGATTGGAAAATATTTCCTCAGCCGTTATCGCTTTTCTTTCTTCATATGTTCCCGAATGGCCTGCATCTGAATCCTCCCAGCTTGTTGGGCTGCCGCCTTCGCCTCTTACTCTGGCTAATTCTTCAGCTCTTTTCCTCTCTTCTTCTTCCTGTATCTTCTCTCCTCTGCCGCCTTTAACTCAATTTCGAATCTCACTCTGGCTTGCGTTTTCGCTTCCGCTTCATTCTCCCCTCTCTGCGCTGCCTCTTTCAACTCATTCTCATACTTCAATCTCGCTACCTCTTCCACCTGTCTTATATGCTCCTCACATTTCTTTACCCGCTCCTCTTCGGCCTTACGTTCCCTTTCTAGCCTTTCTATGGTCGTCTGCTCGGCTTCCATCTCTGCATTCTCGATTTCTCGTCTCGTATTTTCCTGCACCAGTCGCATGTCTGTTATTCTTTGTCCAAACTCTTAGTCCAGGCTTTCTCTGATCTTTGTTTCCCGTTCCTATTACTTCTCAGCCTCTTCATGGACACCTTGTTCGACGCGATACGCTTCAATCTGTTCTTTCAACTTCTCAATCTTCCTCTCACGTTTGCTCGGTTCCGCTTTTGCATTCTTCAATTCGACCTTCAAATCACCCTTGAAAGCCATTGTTGCACCATGTCTTGAGATGTTGTGACTGTACCGAGTTCCGTAGCCATCTTGCCACTAGTAACTGCGTCCCGGAAGTTCATCTTCGAATAGGCTATCCTGATATGCATGGGACAATATGAATGACCAAGACTGTCACGATGTGCTTGACTTTCTTGGTTGGTTTGGTTAACAGCGAGGGTGGAGAGATATGAGAATAAATGTCAAGGAAAGTTAAAGTAGTGAGACGAAGCCTGTGCGCTAAAGAATGCTTAAAAACGTCTAATGCAGCGGAGTAAGGCTTTTGGCTTATGTATTCTGTACGATGAATTACCTATCTGCAGGTCAGCCCAGGTCAGCTTATGTCTTGCCTGTTTAGAAGTTGGAGGGGTAAGAAAAGACGCAGATGTTGCTTGCTATACCAGGTTCATAAAAGAATTATGAGGCGTGAAAACATGTTTTCAAGTTTAATGAAGCACGACAGGTATAGGGATATCTCAATCCGATTGAGGACTAAGAGGCAGCAAAGATCAGAACGAGTCTAACATTTATAAGTTTCGAAATGTCATTTCAATGGAAAGGAACGATTGAATGCAATTAGTTATATTATATGCTTGTGTCAAAGATGTACAAGGCTCAATATCTCTTGTCAAGACTCTATAAACTCTATACTTTACCCTCACGGAATTCTTATTCAGGACAAGGTATAGCAATATTCCCGATTGATTGAAAATCGAGGAAATGAGGCTCCTTGTCTCCCAAAGCCACATCAAAGTTGCTAAAGCTACTATCAACTCTTGCCTTGGCCTGGAACTCGGCCCATCCGTGTGACTTCTTTCCTGTAACCTTGAAAGGGATCTCCTCCTCCTTTAGCTCGGGCACAATAACGCCAGGACGCGGTACCTTGTGGGTAACGGTAAGTGTCAGGGGATCCGATGCGCGGCTTTGAGGAACCATGACTGTGATAATAACAGGAGCCTTGCCATTCTCATTAATGGTATCCAGCCCAAAGCAAGACTCAGTAGTCTGCCACGAGATGATGTCATCAACCTTGTAACCACCGGTGTTCTGGTTATCATGCGTCTTGGTGACATTCGTAGATGGAATAGTCTTTTCAACCCAGAACTTGCTGATGCCAGTCGCTCCCTTGATCGTAGTCTCGAACTCGAAGGATTGAAACTGATCAAATATGCTGATTGTCCTGCCACCCTGGAACAAGGGTACCGTCGTGGGGATAACAACCTTGCCCTTGCCGTTCCTGTCAGCATAGACAAGGTTGATCTCAAGATCCTCAGGGTTGAGTCCAGTGTCCTGGGTTATCCGTACACGAATAGATCCCTTGAAGACCAAGTCACCCTCGCTGTTAAGGTGCAATTCACCGACGTAAGGTCTGGCATCGTATGGCACGAGGGGATCGGTCAATTCAACGCTCTTGGGCACAGTGTTGATCATGCGCTCAAAAACATCAGCACACATCGAGTCGACACCTTCCTTTGTGGAAAGCTTATTCATAGTCGCTGGATCAGATTCGAAGATGCGCTTGTTGGAATTCAACGTGTTGTTCTCAGCCCAGGCCAGGGGGTTCTTGGTTGTGCCATCAAGGAACTCGGTAGTAACGTCATTATGAAAACGGGTAACATCCTCCTGGAAAGGGACTGATGTGTAGTTGACGGCATCTACGTGATTTCTGGTGATGTCAGGGAAATCAACGTGGTGCACGCCACCAACCGCATGGCCGCAAGCAACTAGGGCCACCATATCCTCCTTGGAAAATCCAGCCTTTGTAAAGGCCTTGAACGTATCGTTCAGGCTGTGGAAGGGTTCAGGAACACCCGCGGGTCCGGCCTTGGCATCGATACGGCCGACTCGGAATGGGATTCTAGGCCCTGTACAGCCTGCTGTAGCGGTTATCACACCGAAAGCTATGAGGTCAGAGGCTGATGCACGAGCGTTGTGGAAGCCGTAAAAAAATGCAAAGGTATTGTTGAAGGCGTCGCCGACATTCTCGGGTCTGTCGAGTCCCCATCAGATGGACCCGTCGAGGCCAAGCTTTGGCAGTTTGATCGGTGAAGTAACGCTGCTATTTATAGCTATAGTAACTAAGGTTAGCCCTGGATATTGAATAACTTGACTTGTATAGAACAAATAGACATAGAATTAATTATACACGGACTACAGGGTACGATTGTTAACGCCGTAGGATGAGTCAATATGAGAAAACTAACTATATCAACAGACATACTTCCGGCACTCAACTCATCTCAGTGGGCTCAGACAACAGGAATTATTTGGTGCGCGCTTTATTTGACTATTGATTCATGTAGCTTACCTAAGGAGCAAACGTCTGAGACGCCACTGACACCTTCTCGGTCGCCACCAAGTCTGCGGCATTCCTGCCAACGCTAAAGTTGTATTTACCAGCGTCGATGACCCATTGTCGCTTATCCTCATTCCAGGAAGCGAAGTCGCGTGCCTTGACCGACACTTCCACAACTGCCGAGGCACCAGGAGCCAAAGTCTGCTTCTTGAAACCGACGAGAGCCTTGATAGGATTCTCAGGTTGTCTGTTGCTGTTGCCGACATAAACCTGAACAGCAGTGGCACCTTCAACAGTTCCCGTGTTGGAAACCTTGATGCTGACGTTCCACTCATCTTGCGAGGTAGACGTAACGGCAAGAGAAGAGTAGTCGAAGCTTGTGTACGACAGACCAAAGCCGAAGGGGAAGTTGATCTTGTCGGCTGGGAGAGTGTCATAGTGCCTATAGCCAACAAAAACGTCTTCGGCATACTTGACAATCAGCTGACTACCCTCATACTCGCCCGGGAAGTTTCCGTATGCAGGGGCATCCTCCAGCCTCTTGGGGAATGTGCAGGTCAAGTGGCCCTGGGGGTTCTGGGCGCCTGTCAGGACATCAACGATAGAGTTCCCAGCTTCTTGGCCAGGGAACCAGGTTTGCAATAGGGCCTTGATCTCATCAAGCCAAGGCATCGCAACAGCCACTCCAGTCGAGTTGACGACAACAGTGTTTGGGTTAGCGGCAGCGACGCCAGATACCAAACGGTCCTGGCTGCCCTTCTTGGGAAGATTGAAACCAGACTGGTCTTGACCTTCGGTCTCCCAAGACGGAGTATGGCCGGTGAAAACAATAGCGTAATCAGCTACCTTGGCGAGTTCAACCGCCTCAGTCGTAAAGTCCTTGTCATGCTCGGTAGCCGAGATATGATCGAATCGCACACCGACCTTGCCCTCGAGAATACCGAGATCCTGACCCTCGATAGGGCTGGGGGGCGAGCTCGAGATCAAGATGTTGTAAGGCTTGCCAGCTTCTAGGTCAAATTTGAGGAGAGGAGCTGACACCCCACCAAGCAGGAAGCCCATGGCGTCAGAGCTGTTGTCCTTTTGCTCGTACAGGAGGTTTCCGTTGATGGTCACCTTGGAGGGACCGAGGCCAGTAAGGGTAAAGTAATATGTCGCTGTTGTTGGTGGTGTGAAGGTACCCTCGAGTTCTACTGAGGTGTTGACGACTTCAATGAAGTCTTGGATGGTGACCTCAGAGCTCGGGTGACTGTGAGTGACACTGGATGGTTCAGATTTACCAACCTCAAACATACGCCTAGTGAAGCCAGGGTTGCCCTCGACATCCTTTACGTTCTCGGTGATGACAGGGAACTGACGCGTGGTATACGCACCTGAGATTGTTAGCACACGCGGTTGTGATATACTGCGGGAAACATACCCTCGGCGAACGTGAATTCAACGTCGTCGTCTTTAAAGGCGTTCTGAAGTGCGTCCCAGGGGGTGATCTTGTAGTGAGCGCTGACAGCAGCACTACCACCGCCATGGGCGAGGCATTCCTTGGCCAGACCAAGAACGGCAATCTTCTTTCCCTTGACCTTCTCCTTAGTCAGGGGTAGTAGACCACCCTCGTTCTTCAGAAGCACAATGCCTTTAGCGCCAGCCTCTCGGATAAGCTTCTGATGCTCAGGCTTGTTGACTGCCCTTTCTTCTGGGATCTCTGGGTTTTCGAAGCAGCCAACTCGCTTGAGAAACTCCAATACGTGAAGCGCCCTATCGTCAATAACCTGCTCAGTTACTTGTCCCGCCTTAATGGCTTTCAGAACATCTTCAACCCTTCTGTAGCGAGTAGGGCCGGGCATCTCGAGGTCAAGGCCGGCATTGAGTGCCTCGGCAGTCGAGTTTGTGCCGCCCCAATCGCTCATGACAAGACCGTCCCAGCCCCAGTCTCCTCTCAACACTGATTTGAGCATATCGTGTGCGTCAGCATGGGTGCCATTGATCTTATTGTAGGCCGTCATAACAGCACCGGGCTTGGCCTCCTTGATGGCAATCTCGAAGGGCTTCAAGTAAATCTCGCGGAGGGCGCGTTGGCTGATAACCTCATCAACCCACATGCGATCGGCTTCTTGCTCGTTTGCAACGAAATGCTTGATGGTGGCCGAGACGCCTGTGGACTGGATACCTTGGATGTTCTGTGAAGCAAGCTTGCCAGCCAGGTAGGGATCTTCGGAGAAGCTTTCAAAGTTCCTCCCACCCAGAGGGTGACGGTGGTTACAGACGGTAGGGCCCAGCAGGCAGCGAGCACCCTTGGTCCGAGTCTCCTCGCCAAGGGCGACTCCGATACGTCGTGCAAGATCAAGATCGAATGTGGATGCAACACTACAGGCAGCGGGAAAGCAAGCAGCAGTCATGCCGCCTGCGAAAGTGGCACCTCGTGCGCCGTTGGGACCGTCAGATGTCTGGATATGGGATGAGTACTCCGGGTCATCTATTGACAACAGATCGTACCTTGACAGCAGGAACACCTTTTTCATGAATAGCTACCGTCTCCCAGAAATTGGAACCGGCGAGGAGGGAGATCTATCTAAGTCAGCAAAGTGAGCCAGGATGATGAGAATAACAAGCACTGCGGTACCTTTTCCTCGAGGGTCAGCTTGGACAAAACGTCCATGACGTTGGTATTGGCCATCGTGAGTTGGATGATGTGGAAGGGATATGATGAGTGAGAAGTGGCGGTTACCATGCTGGTTTATATCCGAGTGAAGCAGGGACACTGATGCCGGACACACCGGGGCCCCGGGACTTCGGGCCTCATAATCTGTTGCCAATGACACCATGGAGACCAATGATCCGGATAAAGTAGTGGAGTCAAAGTCACCATACTGACCATTCCTGCTATTTTCTAGCAAGATGTGATCAGATCTGTTACCAAAGATAGCAGTTTGCACACTCCACTGTCTTGTCCGGATCTACCGGGTCGATAAAATAATTGATCAGACCGAACAAGCTAGGTTGATTGGCATGCCTAGTCCCTTGGCGGTGCATAAACAAGGCGTGGATGCCCCATTTATGCCGGCCTTGTACCGACCTTTAGCCATAGTGACCTTGGTTACCGGATAACGGACCGCTTTGCCAGCTCTAGTCTCCACCAAGAGCAACTCAGATAGCATCGGAGATACGTCTCGAGGTATCCAGTACCTAAGTCACGCGTAGTGAAATCGCCAAGTAGTGATACGTACATAGAGGCTGTGCATATATGTATGGCACTGCAGTACTCCAGTGTAGGTGGGATCGGGTTTCTGATCTGTTATACTCGTTAATAATTAGTGACATGACCAACAGTATCTTGTCGTTATATCCGACAAAGTTCCTGGTAGATTCAACCGCAGATGAAAACTGTTTCTCCAAGTTATGGCGTGGATAGGCTGGGGAAATGGCCTTCACCCACAAACACTCCAACTCTCTCTAACCACAAGTGGATATTCCAAGACAGACACATTGGAGAAACAACATCTCAACTGCCCGGAAGAGATCTCTCATCCCGCAATTTCTCAGTGGAGTTAACTCCGCAAGATAGGAGTCTTGGTCGTAGAACTGACCTGACAATATCGCCTGTTTATATCTTGACGTCAGACCTTGACCCATGAAGGACGATATCGAATTTGCCGTCTGACTTGCCGCTCCACACTTTAAACATTCCCAGGTTGAGTAATAGGGGCGATGGCCAGGTAAAAGGCTCAGTCTGTTTCTCTATTCTTGTTGCTGTGAGTAGACTGATATGCTGTGAGACAAGCAATACTACGTCTGGATGTCCTCTACTTGAGACTCAACAGTTAGCCGGTGCCAGACCACTACAGGACTAGTACGACTGAAGAGGCTCAAGGCTGTTCCCCGATTACATGCTTCCGATAAAAGCTCCAAGGATACCTACCCCATGCCCTCGCGTCCCATCAAGTCACAGCTCATGATAACCCCCGCGCTCTCCTCACACAACACATGGTGAATGTTGACCGACAGGCTCCTCTTGCTCGCGAATTACCATTATACTCGGTGGAGCAGACTACTGGGAATACCAGCATACATGAGGCTCCCCATACCAGGCCCCCGGCACAGATCCAGTTTCCCACAACCCCAGAACCGTGCCACCAGCGTGATGGCACGACAAAACCTGGAGCTATGGCATCGAGGGTGCCAATAACGCTCCTTCGAGATGTGGTATGTAAATTATACAAGTAAATCACATTTCTCTTGTTTTCGTATTATTATCTGCTCCAGTTCTATCTACCTCCATATCGTCTCCTCTCTTCTCTGACATGAATTCGTCCCGTCTTATTGTTGCCCCTTTTCAACTGCTCATCATGTCTATGAACGAGACACGAGCAGACGCTGCTGGTGATGCCAGGGCAACTGGTACCGAGCTGGCGGCTGTTCTCGAGGATGAAACTGATTCCCAAAATCGGTCTACTCTTGAACAGCTCCAGACACAACACATTGAAGCTGTACAAAAAGTTCGCGTCGCTAAGTCTCGGCTTCATTCACTCCATAGCATTGAAATGGCAAAACAGATGCAACAACACACCAACGAAATGCGAGATAATCGCTGCAGGCTACGCATTCTCTTGGAAGAAGGTGAAAAATGGGTTGCAGAGATGGAGGCGGCATGCGCTGAATCGTATCATACTGCGGAAGAAGAGGATTGGACTTCTTTGTTGCTGGAGATGAGGCGATCATGACGGTCGGAATGTGGCTATGGACGAGCGCTGTTGGTGAGGCAGCCGCTTTTCTTTCTTGTATCTTATGTGTGTGGTATCTGCATAGCGTCTTTGAGGTTTCCTGTAGTACTTAGTAAGAGGTACTCGACATTTATTTGTAGCCAGCCCAAACCGTCTACGTCCAATTAAACCCAAGCGTTGAGAAAACAGTATTAGCTGATAAGGCTACTTCGCTAAAGAGAGTTTAAAGTTATTGAGGCGTCACAGCTAATGCAACGTCGCTCCGGCGAGTGACTCATCTTGCCAAGATTGCACAACCACCTCATATAACCATATACATACAAGCAATGGACAATCACCGCATTCATATCCTAAAAGAAGCCATACCGGAGTTCCTATTCCCTCACAAATAGGTCTCAGGATGTCTCAAAATCATTCACTTCCATCAACGCCCCCGCACCACCCCAATTTTGGTGTACGGATGGCAATTGAGAGCATCAGAAGTCTCGTACACCAGGTTCTCCCAGGATTCACCCTGAATAACATTGAGAGACTCCCTACCTCGAGATCCTACAACAACAGAATCTATTTCATTCAAATCTCCCGCCAAGTTCCAACCGCTTCAGAGGAGGCTACAGTCTTGGAGACGCAAGACTTTGTGCTAAAGATCAACGGGCGGATGTTTGGTGCAGACAAGATACAGAATGAGGTTTCGTGTTTACGTGTACTCAAAACTTTTTGCCCCAGGATACCGGCGCCAAGAGTCATAGCCTGGTCACAAGATGGATCCAGCATTGAAGTGGCGTCTAGGGATCAGAGCGAAACCAAGACAATGACATCTCAAACGATTGGAGAAGATTGTGGGGGTTGGATTCTGATGACCAAAGTTCCAGGAGAGCCAGTCAACCTATCCAAAATCGGTAACGACGAATTGGTTAGTGTGGCTTTGCAGTTGGCTGATCACGTTACGGACTGGAGGAGAAACATTCCTCCTCAGATACATGCAGGAAATTTGCAATTCTATCAACTGGAGTACAAAGGCTCTGGGCCTGATATCACGCTGTCGGACAGGAATGATTCTCCAAGGGCAAGTCTAGTTATACGGGGCATGCTGGGAGACGGACTCAAGCGGTCTGACAGTATCGCAACCATCGGACAGTACTACAAGGCCAGAATGGAGAACAAACTGCAGGCTCTAGGGACAGACGAGACATTCACGCCAAACAGAAGCCTTAAAGCTCCCATCGACAAGTTCATCCAAGAGACCCTCCCTAGCACCAGTAAGCTCAACGTGGAAGCTAACAATTTTGTTTTCACACACTACGACCTGTCTCCTAGGAACATTCTCATATCAGGCGAGCCTTCCCAAATCACCGGCATCGTGGACTTTGAGTTCTCTGGATTCTTCCCACCTCTCGACGAGTTTCTCAACGATTATGTCGGAAACAACAAGGACTGGCCTGAGGAGATATACAATGTATATCTAGAACGGTTGGAACAGAACTGTGTTGCTACCCCACTTGAAGGTATCGATAAAGAATGCTGGGAACAGACATTCTTGCTTGAACAGCTGCTACAGAACATTGCTCCGTGGTGGCTTCCTGGTAGCTTCCAGGACAACGAACTTGAACGAGAACTTGAGAAGTCAAAGGTGCTGATTGAGGAGATACTGGAGAGGCTTGGTAGAGAGGCAGCATACTAGACTGCCAGAGTCTCGACACATGGCAAGGTACAGTTCAAAGTCACTCGCATAACTAGAGGCCTTTGAAAACCCGAACTAGCTAGCACCATAACACGCATAACACATACCGATTCGCTGCAAAAGCTAACGTCTAAAATCTTTGAAAAAGTAATTTCAAGAGTATCAGAAATTTCCTGGAAGCAACAAGTCTGCATTCTTCAAAGTGCACTCGAATTAGCATCACTTTTCAAGGTTCCTTATACAGTTGATTCCATATGCCAGCAGTTGGGCAGGGAGACCAACGTCCCAGTATTTGATTTGGGCTTTGAGGGACATAATGCCTCATTGCTTTGAATCATTGCCACATGACCTATCTAGCATAGATCTACTTCCTGAGTGACAACCCCTCATTGATGGACAATCAAGCTGGGTAAGAACCTCCGATGCACGAGCTTTTAGGCATTTCGGTTCATTTGATGCCGAATCCCGTCAATCATGTCTTACAGTGGTTGCGGGGTACGTACAATGAGAGTCTGGGGTAAACCATTTTCGTATTTCTGCTTTTGCACCGCCAAGCTTTTTTACTTGGCAAATGGGTTTACCCATTCGCACTCATGTCAGATATGGACAAGCTAGATACGCATCTGCAGCTCGCACTTGTGCTGTAATGTTTATAAGAGGGGGTGCTGTTAGCTTGGGTGGACATTCGCGGTGAAATCTCTCGTCTTGGAATTCCTAAAACCCGACATGGTTATTTCTTAGCTGAATATGCGATTCTTATCTCTATTCAATCTCTGGATAGCTGCCTTTATCAGCTTGGCCAGTGGCTGCAAAACAGACGAAGATTGCAGCCTAAATGGTATATGCGTCAAATCCCGGAAGACATGTCGATGCGATCCGGGATGGATTGGTGATGATTGCGGACGTCTCGATCTTGCCCCCGCTACTCGATACACTGGCTACAATCACACCTACGAACCTCCCAGTCCCGAGGATTTTAACATCTGGCCCAACGCTTCCTGGGGAGGTCGGATCATGCAAGATCGAGATAACACCTCCATCTTCCATCTCTTCACTGTCCAGTTTACTCACGGATGTGGTCTAAGAGGTTGGCGACCTCATTCATACATAATCCGCGCGGAATCGCATGACGGACCACAGGGCCCATATCACTATGCCGACGCCGTGTCCAACAACTTTGCTCACAATCCCGATATTATCTATAGCCCGGCCGAAAAGAAGTATCTTTTGTATAGCATTGGGGTTGATTTCGACAAGAATTTCACAAGATGTGAAAGTTACAGCTATACGCGATGGCCTAATAACATCTCCGTCTCAGCCGCAGATGACATTCGTGGTCCCTGGTCGCCCTTCAAGATGGTCGTGGATAGCGATCGACCAGCCGGTATTCATGCAACCAATCCATCTGCCTTTCCGCTGTGGACACGCAAACATCCAACAAGCGAGATCGTGCTTGGGATCAAGGATTACTCCATCTTCACCGCCAAGTCATGGAATAGCGACTACAAACTCAGATACCAAGCGACATGGAATGTGTCAGAGCAAGAGAATCCCATGTGGACTGAAGACCCTTTCATCTGGCGAGATAAACGGGGTCACTGGCATTCAATCAATCACTGGATGATAGATTATGTTGAGCACGACGGGCGACGATGGCCTCGCGTTGGATCACACCTTTTTTCACGCAAACTTACTGGGCCATGGCATTTTAAGCTTCAAGAAGCCTATAGTTCTAATGTCACGTTCACAGATGGCTCTTGGCAGGTATTCAATCGCAGGGAGAGACCCAAGTTGTTCTTTAGCGACGATGGCAATATGACACCATTGTATTTGACAAATGGGGTACAAGAGATGAATCAGACCGGCGCTGCTTTTACACTTGTTCAGCCAATTGGGACGAGATGGAAGAAGTTTGAGCAGGATTTGGGTTTCAACCGGCACAAGGGATAGGTTACAAGGAAGCTCCTAGTGGAAAGAACTTGTTAGTATGTGTAACCTTTGTTATGTGATCATACAGATCTATAGTAAACCGTCATTATCAAGCAAATCACGAGCAACTTCGGATCATTAGGCGGACACTCTGTTGCTGACAGAGATGACAGCTTGACGGAATTTAGAATCTGTACTAATGTAAGGCAATATCTACTTGAACAGAGAAGACGCAAGATTTCACATACTTCAACCGTCAAAGACAGTATCTACGCATATATCAATGTCTCCTTCATCCGCTGTGTTCCAGACTTTATACCAATTTAGGACATCCACGATACTTTCAAATATCTCGTGACAGCCGGCATATACTACAGCCCCATATCTCCAAGACCAATTTTGGCTCTCATCGTCTTTGAGTCGACTGTAAAAGGCATAAGACCAAGACTTGTTTCCCGAACCCAGCTTCCATCCTCCCGCCACGTCGTATTCGTCAAGTCCGAACCAGTTACGTATTTCTTGGCTTGTTTTGACTCTTTCCTGAGGGTCTCGAGGCTCAGCCCTGCCGTCAGCATGTTGACCCCATCCCTCCCAGAAGATGAAATCGCCCATTTTACGGATATACCACCAGCCACCGCCTTCGAGGCTGTCGATGTGTTTCATGAGAATGTCAAAGTCATGAGGAATATACCACTCGCCTGTAGGACAGTCCAAGCGACCGAGGCCTTTGAGAATGCCTGTTCTGTAGACCTCGCGCTGTTGGTCCCGCCAAGCTGTATCGTGGTTCACTGCGCCACCATCAAGAGCAACCTGTTGCTTGACCAAATCCCAATTGTCGAGGAGGTCAGACGGACGCTCAAGGGGCGGTTCCATGTGGCTACCAACCAAATGGTGAATATGTTCGAGTTTAATCTTGTCCAAGTCTTCATCCTCTGCAATATCCTCGTCATAAGCGGCCTCGATGCGGTGGACAACTTCTTTCAAGGCACGGTAATTCTCGTCGTTGATATATGCGCGATACGTGGCGAGTGCGGCCAAGATATCTGATTCAGTGGATTCGGCCATATTGTTCGTGACACAAAGATGGTCTGTTAAAGTAAACGAGAGAAAAAGTGATACTTGGTACAAGAGAATGGGGTGTGGTGCGTGTTCTTCTTTCAAGCATTGAATAGTCCAACTAAATAGCGCACCCCACTCCAGGCTGACATGATTTTAATCATTTCTTCCCTTATTACGGCAAGATCCATGGCGGATACCCAATCTCACTGCCCAAAAGGCGGTCATGTTCCCTGTGAGATAGAAGGCTGTATCTAAAAGATTAGCTTGGAAATACATTGAAGGTTGCTCTTCATGGATTTGCCGCCTGAGAAGTAACTTTCGTTGGCAATAGTAAAAATCTAATTCAGCAATATGAACCAATGTTCACCAGAACCTACTCTTCATCATGCGCCCAAAAGTCTTGTTATGAATAAGAGTGGTCAGAAATTCTGCGAACTCAGTATTATCCAAAATTTACACGCGTGCGTAGATAAAAGCTATGCATTAACGAGACTCTTTATTGTGCGTTGACCACGCGAACAAGAACAAGTTCCGCCTTTCTTTTCCTTACTATTCTTGAACAATAGTTTTGCCCAGATGTTTGATGTTGGCCTGTTCGTGTACTTGGTGCGATTGAGCTTGTTCTGAAAAACATTACTCAGACCACAAATACAGGCATAGACAGCTCGAACTGGGTATATATTATCGCAAACGGCCAATTCTAGCCATTGCTTCCTTCATAACACGTCAAAGTGCTCATCACACATTCACTGAGCTACTACAAACCTACAAAGTCTCACCATGCCAGTCAAAGAAGCCTTCTTGAATTGGATCGATTCTCATCTCATTGATCCTGCCCATTTTTACGACGAAGAAGATCAATGGATCACTGGAATCTTGCCCCTGTGCGCATTCCGAGATCTATACACTTCTTCTCCAGATGTTGACCCTGAATGGACCAAGTACAAAGATGCCGGTAACGACGCTCCCTGCTTCCGCATTGCGTATCTTGACGACTATATTCACTTCGAAGGTAGTGAGGCTTACCAGGCACTGGTAAAAGCGGATCCCGGGTTGAAGAAGTTTCGCGCCGTCGCCACCTTATTTTGGACTCAAGAACGGGCAAAGGAGAATAAAATCTTTCCTTTGGACGAATGGAAGAATCCAGACTATCTGTTGGGCTGGGTCCAAGCCAACATCATCCCACGCCTGAACACAATTCCAGAATTGCTGGTTGAAGAAGCGGTGCATGTACTGCAGAATACCCATTACATCCACTATTACATGAGATTCTTCTCCGGTCGTAGTGACCTTGGCTTGATCCGAACGACTGTTCGGCATGACAACAGGAAGGCCGAGAAGGCCGAGAAGAAGGCCGAGAAGCGGGCTGAGAAGGCTGAGAAGCGGGCTGAGAAGGCTAAGAAGAAAGCCGAGAAGAAAGCTGAGAAGTGAAAGGTACCACGTGCACCAGCATACATCAAGTCAGGGTAAGCTGCCCATCATCGGCCAGGGCTTTGTGTTCAAGTGCGTGCACTAAGCAGAAACTGGCTGCATATCACTCAGGAGTGGTCGAAAATGAGACGGCGTTGGAGTTGGCGAGCTGATAAATTGCGCAGGCGCAACAGCAGGGCTCATGTTGAAAACGACTCGAAATTTGTCGATTGCGGATAGTTCCCTCGTTTCATTTCTTTCGTAGACGAATAGACTGCAGCGTAGTAAGACGGAGTGCTTGTTAAACAATGCCTAATGATTTTCTTTTTTAAATATGTTGTTTGTTTATTCTTGTTAGGGAGGACGCCAAGCTGTGGGCATGGAGCTCTACTGCGTATATTGTACTAAGACAAGCGGTGCTTCTGGATCGCGTGGGGTTTGGATAGCATCCATGCGTCCAAGCTTTTCCATTGCACTGCTGCATTGGCGTAAGTTCCAGATGTCGACGAGGCGCTTGTAGCTTAAAATCGTGTCGTATATATACGTCGAAAGAAAGCGATTCGAAATCAGACATCGCAATGAAAAGATGTTAATGAGCAGGTTCGGTTACTTGATTGTTTTGCATGAGATAAGAATCGAGAGGCAAAACAATGAATAGGGGATACTTGGTATTTTAACCACGTCGACGCTGATGGTTACTGTCTGACTCAACTGACATGGGTTGATAATTTTTTGGTCGCGCAGATTGAACGATGAATTCAGAGCGTAAGCAGTAGTCCACTTTATATTCAGTGCCAAGTAGGTAGCCATCATGTTATAGGGTTCACGACTGATATCACCCACATAGCAACTCAAAGGGCAATCCTTCTGATGTCAGCATATCTAACTACAGCTTGGCACCTCAAGACTATACAGACCGCTCTCTCTCTCTACTATTGTATAAAATGCATGGTCTGACAAAGCGGGTGTATAGGAACCAATGCCAGATTCAATTCAAGTATATTTTGGTATCTTGTTGATAATGACTTGTCATATCTGGTCTTTAGAACACGATAGTCTCTGAGATTGACTATACAACGCAATCGAAGATGCACCAAGCTTTGGCTTTCAGTATCACGCCAAGATAGCCGAATGTCACTGTGTTTTGTTCCATTGCAAGGGCGGACGAGAAGTTAATTGAACATTTCCACTTAATGTCGATCAATGGATGTTGAACCCTTACAGCCACCTTTTCCCCTGGCCCACCCAGAGCAGAGAGCTCTGGTACATGGTAAAAGGCGTGGTAATCAATGTATTTCTTACCAATGCACGGGATCTTGCCGTCGATAGCGCAGATCCTTTCCGACTCGGAAGTCACATGGACCTTGTCGCCGTTTTGATGTCATCCGCGGATGAGCTGGCTGGTAGAGCTTAAGATGAAACAGTTTCAAGAAAACGTTTGTATTTGCACGGAATCTTGAGTCAGTAAGCGGAGTTTTGTAGCGGGCGCAAAAAGCATAGGTGTTGTTATTTATGGACCTTTTGCTATGGCACATCCGGAGCATTCCGACCTTGATGGGGTTCCACACTCGGATATGTCCTTTTAGACGAAACCTTTTGTTGATAACTTAATTTTCGAGGATCAACCGTTGTTCTTATTGACTGACTTTTTTGAGAATTCCTATCCCACTTGCATTTCGTTTCAGATGACGGATACATGAGTAGTCTGTATCAAGAGATCGAGATCGGGGCTGTACCGATACAGACAGCAGCCTTGGGCATCGTGACAACTGCCGCGTATTCTAGCGTTATTCTTAAACAGACAAAACACTTGGCATATCCGAGTACCAGGGCTCGCCGTGCCTTTGTGGGATCCCAACAACTCCGTACAAGGTTGAAAATCTTAATCTCAAGACGCAGGAACAAGAAGACCCTGGTTAACTCTATTTCTTTCTGTAACTTGACCAACGCTAGAGTGAGCCACCTACCAATGACGGCACGTGACGGGTAAGGCGTCAGGGGACAAGTGTCGCACGATATCAGTAGAGCAAAGTCAGGGACAAACAAATATTATGGGAAGACTTACGGGTAATGAACAGGTAATTCGTTTCCTCATCATTAGCTCATCTTAGGATATTGGAAACCCAACCACCGGAAAGTCGTCAATTAGATAATAATATGAAATACTGCATAGACAACTATTTAAGGAACCTCAAGCCGATAGAGATAAAGTTTAAATTTTAGGCTTGCCAAGCCACTTCGTTCAACCTCCAATCTCCGCCAGGTCCGAACAAGCCAGAAGCAGTTCCTGAGCGCTTGGGCGTGGCCAACCTCCAGACTAGACAAACCTTAAAGTTTCCAACCTCCTGGAAGGGCTACGCAAGCTTTCTAATGGTGTGTTATATCGTTGTAACCAAAGTAACTATAAGAATGGTGAATACCTTGGTCATCTTTCTTAAGCAGATTCCGTAGATTCATTCGTTCTCTCTCTCTCTCTTTCCCTATCTCTTTTTTTTTTTTTTTCCAACATTCTCTCTGTCATTTATTCCCTCTTTCAACCGCAAACATGCGTTCCTTCGCTTTGACCGCACTCGCCGCTAGCTTGCCGCTTGCATTTGCTCAAAACAGCTCATCAGTCCCCGTTGGCGTTTCGATCCGCAGCTGCACCCAGCCTAATGTGGTAGCACTCACATTCGATGATGGTCCTTTCGCACACACCGAGAATCTTCTTGACCAACTTGCCTCGGCTGGTCTGAAGGCCACTTTCTTTGTCAATGGCAACAACTGGGCCAACATCAACGACTATAGTGCCACCGTTACTCGCATGATCGCCGAGGGCCACCAGGTTGCTTCCCACACGTATGTTGAACAAGGACGGTATTTGTTGCACACGCTCTAACACCCACACAGTTATAGCCATCCCGATATGGTCACCATCGACGAAGCAACCGTCAGGTCAGAGATGACCAGGCTGGAAAATGATCTCATTAACATCATCGGAAAGTTCTCGACCTATATGCGCCCACCTTACTTCAGTTACAACGACGTGACACTTCGCATCTTGGGCCAACTGGGCTACCATGTCATTGATGCTGACATCGATACCTTTGACTGGCAGCACAACACTCCCGAGACTGTCCAGAATGCCGTCAACCTCTTCCAGCAGGGCCTTGACGCCGGTGGCTCTATCACCCTTATGCATGATGTGCATCAGAACACGGTTGAGAACCTTGTTCCATCTGTCATTGACATTGTTCTCCAGAGCGGCAAGCGCGGTAAGTTTGACTATTATGGCCTTCATGGACTACTCTAACATATTACAGCTGTCACCGTCGGCGAGTGCCTTGGAGACCCTGTGGCAAACTGGTACCGAACCTCTCGCTCCTCAATCAAGGTTTGAGTCATAGAACAAGAGTTTCGATTTTGATTTCCAGGACCAGAAAAGTCGGGGAGTAAAATATTTCATTGTGTTGTCCATAGAATATCGTGTAGACTAGTGTCGTTTGGTTAAACGTGTTACATTATAACTTAATTATGAATAGAACAGCGTTGAGTGACATAATGTCCCTCCAATGTATTGCGAAGTGAGAATCTATGCTTAGAGATTGGAGCAAGACATTTCAGTCAAGGTTAACCAGTAGCTGGAGCCACCATATATCATAAGTCATCTCAAACCATCACAGGAAGTTCAACTGCCTGGCCGCGTGCCGCAAAATACTCGATTTTTCTGAGTTCAAAATTTTGATTGATGATATGATACAGAATGTAATATTTACGAAGTACTTACGCGTTCAATCCAGGAACTACATTGCTCGGATTGTTTAGCCCACAGTGATGACGCCAATCACCATATCTCAAAACTGCGAACACAATCTCTTACATAGCCTCCAGATCAAGTACCAGGACTGGACTACCTTCAAACTCCTCTGGCATGGTGTAAGTAAAGTTCCAGACCTCAAAGTCTCTAATTGTTTCAGAGCTACCACCGTTCGAACCACCAAAGCTTAGTTCAAACTCCGGCTTGACATTGCCAGAAACATTAACCTTGAGGCCTGGCAGATCATTCCACCCTGTGATAGTTGGCTTCTCTTGGAATGTTCCAACAATCAATGAGAAAATGGAGCTGGAGTTTCCTTGCGGGTAGGCGAGACGTAGCTGGCCGGGATTTACCTCGACATCCAGAGCTGTTTCGGTAGGATACAACTGAGGGATTCATCAGTACTCTGCATCATGCTTCTCCAGGACCATGTTTAACCTACCGAGATGAACGAGATTTCTTTTCCAGTATTCCATTGAATCACAGCAGGATTATAAGCTTCTTGATTCTGTGACGGTCCACCAAGTGAGATCTGCCTGTAGGACTGCGCCCCAATTGTGAGATCCTCAGAGAGCCAGGTCGAAATATTGCGAGGGACTGTGTCGAAAGGAGGGTAGTAGGTGCTGGCAGAAAAGTTGTGCTCGCCTCTGAAGGTATTGAGACTTGAAAAGACTTCTTTAGGAACCAGGCTCTCGTGACTTTTAGCCAGTGCAGCAAACAGAGGTGCCCAGGCATAATCTCCCGCATGGGACATGACTTGAGGCTGTAAAAGTAATCATCAGCTTCTGACCAAAGAACGTCCCCAAACTACAACTGACCTTGTGGATGAGTGACGAGTTTTCTTTACCGATAAAAGCCCAGAACCAAAGAGCCATGAGGCTTAAATAGCGGTTCATATCATATCCATACGCTCGATCCCAGGGACCAGCCATGTTCTTCATGTCTGGATGCCAGAGGTCACCAACCGCTTTCCACGTGTGCTTGATCATGTCAGGGCCAGACTTGGCCATGATTGAGCCCTTGGGTAGATATTTGCTCCAAAGTACGAGGCCGAATAGTGATACACCAGTATAAGTGCCAGAATTAAACTCGGAAAGGGTATCGGCCCGCTCGAATAGATCAATAATGTCCTTGGCATACCGCTCTCCGCTCCTTGTCATATTCGTTTCCTTCAGCCGACGGCCGGTCCAACCTGACATGAATGCCCGCATAATCGACTGTAGGCCAAAAGTCAGTAACCACTTTTCGTGGAGCGTGTGCAACTTACGGGGTTGCTATAAGCGGGATACAAGTTGTCTTTCTTGGGATCCAAATTTCCAAAACGATACTCGTCACCCTTGGTAGCATTATGAAGCGATTCAAGCATCAAGTGCTGAGTAGGTTTACTGATAAGTTGCGGGAACTCTTCCAATGCCATAATGAAGGTGGTTCCTACGAAACCGCGCCAATTGGGGTCCCAGGTATTGTATATCTCAGCAGGGTATGCAGTCGATCCAACCCAGGGTTCCTCGGGTGTTTTCTGATACGTGCCAAACCTTGAGAGTTGTTAGCGATAATCTCAATCTCTTGGACAACAAACTGACCATTCATCGGCGGGATCCTTATACTGGCCGTGGATTACGTTTCTGATGATCTTGTCCGCTTCTACTGTGTCGTTGCCCTTGTTTCGAGCCAAGAGACCAAAAGCGTACCACACTGAGCTTCGCGTATCGTGTCTGAGAGCTGCCGCACCGCTGAAGGAGTACAGATATCCTGCTTTGGCGTCGTAATAAGTGTCCATCCAATCCATACTCTCGGTGAAAAGTTCTTTGGCGTTGCTGGAAAGAGTGTCGATGAATGAAGATGACGCGACAGTTGCATTCAAAGCAACGAGGCCCAAACGGCCTATAGTACGTAGACGCATGTTTGCAGATGGCTATGAATGTCTCAGCATATAAGTGGAAGGAGAGAGAAAATGGCAGACTTGGAAAAGTGACCTGATGACTGGAATTGAAATACACCGACTTTGCTCGGTTCGAGGCAATATCTATCATTCTCCCCACCTTATGATCCGCTTTAACAAACTTGGAAGAAGTTCGGCGTGTCGATCCTCGGAGTTTTGCCCGAATGAGGTCCATGCAAAATATCGCTCGGACGATGATTGTATTTCATACCTACTTACCCTAGGCTTTGGCATGGTGAACGCATTGCTAAACGATGATCGAGATATGAATATAATTAAACGTAAAATAAAAAAGTAAAAAAAAAAAAAAGAAAGAGAGAGAGAGAGAGAGAGAAAAGAAGAAGAAAAGAATATGGGGATGTTCTTCTATTGCGTTTATCTGACCTTTTCTTTTCCATCTTCTAACCTTAAATTTATACAAAAGTAGAGGGCAAGCAAATGAATGTCTCAAATATCAGCTATAAATCACGAAGTGACGAAGCTTAGTTACAGAGGCTGCAATAAGGTATCAATAGCATGTTAACGAATTTGAAATTGGCTTTTTCAAATATGAATGCTGTGAGCTTTGTGCAACAGAAAAGCATTCTCAACCTGCGCAAAATGGCTTAAACACGCGAAAGTGCAAAGACTCAAAGGCTCATACAGGTCTTCGTTGGGTTTTGAGCTCGAGAGTACATATATTGTGCGTTACTTCGTACCCTATTTAGTTATTGTAGAATTGGATACAGCTCTGCATGAGGCAATAAACCTAATCAATGTATCAAGAGGTTGGTTGTAGATCTGTCATAGGAACACGTATGACCTGAAGCTACATGCTTATTGCCTCATGCGCAGTTAGGTTATTGTATGCAGAGGGCAGTCTTGATTTCTGTATTCGCTCATCTCTGGCACTATATATTACACACTAACTCCCTCCCAGTCCATTTTGCTTTCCTTTATACACATCCATTCTTCTCAGCTACCGAGCAATATTTCCCTTGAAATTTCAAATTTCTACTTTTGCCGTCACCTATCTTGAACATCTCAACGCCATGCCTTTCGCAAACCTAGTCCCTAACCATTATCTAGTCATGGGCGTACCAATGTCCGTGACAACAAAGCAGGTCAAGGTGATCTATCGAGAGCTAGTGCTTTTAATGCACCCCGACAGGAATCGGAATGACCCTTCTGCTACTCAGAACTTTCAGACGGTATGTGATATACGAAATGAATATCATGATGTGCACTGACCGTTTCACTAGCTTCGTAATGCCTATGAAATATTGTCTGGCGAAGACAAACGACGAGAAGCTGATGAAAAGTTTTATAAACAACATCACATATGGAAGGATGAAGATGCAGAGGCCGTTGACGAGGACGAGCCACAGGACGAGTTTGACCTGGCTTGCAAATGTGGTGCTTGCGGACCTATTAAGGTTAGGTCGGTCGATGGATCTGCGGAACCCGAGGCTGAGTACCACCTTGACATTCCCCTGGGTTCTCTCAAGAATATCTATCCGAGGAGGGCGTGGATCGAGAAGGTGTTGAAACTTACAAAAGCTAAGCTCGAGGAGAAAACGGCAACTATTCACCGTCTCAAAAAGGCGAATAAGATGCACGACAACCAGGAAGCAGCAGCAGAGCGAAGAGTTAACATGGACGAGCTAGAGGCAGAGATTGAGGCACTCAATATCTATATCGAGCAAAGCGAATATCTACTTGCAAAAAATCGGGACAGCGCTCGAGCCGCAACTCTACCTTGGAACATCGGAGGTCGGGATAGTGCCCGCTCAAAGAAGGCTAAGACGCGCGGGGAGAAGAAATTTTCACAGGCCCGAAGCGAGCGTCGTCAATGGGAGCAGGAAGAGGGCTCGTCAGAACGCAAGGCGCGTCGAAATCGACGAGCTCAACGAGCTGATAAAGTTTTCGAACAACCCAGATTCGATCTTGAACCATATTAGTGGATGTGAGATACAGGGGCGGGATATAAATTGGAGAGGCTGATGCTGTGGATTTAGTAAGAAGATCCTGTGGATTAGGGGATGATGTGCATTGCAAATTACTATTGGAAGGCGTTATTCAAGATTGGAGGTTGTTGATTGTTTCTCTATTGCTTTATCGCTGGGCTTAAGACTTTAGGTTCTCAGACCCTCATCCAAGTTGGCTGACTCAATAAGATAATAAACTCTACGCGCTGTGTCTATTTCTGGTCCGAGCATCAACAAGTGAAAATAAGTTTGAACCTTAAGCTTGGGCTGCCTAATATTCACTATTTGTCTCTTCAAGGGTTACAAGAATTTGTCTTGGTCCTTCTCATGATTCTCTCTCCAACTTCACTCTATATCCAACAAGCTCCAAACTCTCAGCGACCCGGTCACTACCACTACCAGATTCGGTGAAAACAAAATGGTCGTGAGCTAAGAGCTGGTACACGATCCGATCCAAAGAGGCCCAGGTATTGCAGTTTCCATCAGGCCAAGCAAACAACGAATTTGTCATCTCGTTTTCCTCAGCAGTACCAACTGTAAACATCGATCGCCAAGACGTTTCAGTGTCGCTTCTAAGGTTTGTAGGGTACAAACGGAAGCGGACCTGTCCTGGGGGAGTTGGGAAGACAGGTGGAATGCCAAAGCTGAGATATGTCTTGGCGATGTCTACTCCTCGAACCGTCCAGTTTGTGATGTGTAGACCAGGTTCGTCATCCACAGATAGAGTCAAGGTAGAGTTTGTCTCGGTATCAGAGTAGGTGCCGGCGTACATCTTTTCAGCTTCATTTTTGCCAGCCTCTTCAACAGCGGGAAGTAGCTCCTTGACAAAATCGGAAAACAGTGTCTGGAGAAGTCCACCGCTGACTTCAGTGACAGGACCAGCGCAAAGAAGAGTGATGGTCAAGTTGTAGTCGGGAATCAGGGCCATAAGCGAGTGGTAGGTGGTGATGTCACCAGCCTTGGTGTAGAATTCGATAAGACGCTCATCTTTGGTCACGTTCTTGGCACGAAAGATCTCCCAAGGCTCTCCAATGAAGATTCCCGACGAGGATGTCCCTGTGACTGGTTTGAGCCACTTCCGCGTCTCGGTAGGACTGAGTACTTCGTTTCGAAGGACAGCATCACCAAAGGCCATGATATCGTTAAGACTAGAGTAATAGACGCCAGCACTTACAGACAGTATCATTAGCATACGACAAGCTACAAAAGTCAGAAGAGAGTACTTACGGGTCTCCATAGCCGAGACTTGCGTTCCACCACTGGTCATCAAAGGGAATGAAGCCCAAAGAGCTGTCCGGCTCTGAGGCGAATGTGTTTTTCATCCCGGTCGGTTCCCAAATCTTCTTCTCAATGAAGTCCGCAGAAGGCATACCGCTAACCTTTTCAATAATCCAGCCCATTATTGCCCAGGCAGTATTTGAGTATACCACATTGGCAGCGAATGGAGCGTAAACTGGTGGTCTCTCGCCAAACCTTTCGAAAAAGTCTGCAATCGTAAATATCGAATCGCTGAAGCAAATAGGAGTACCCACCTGACTTGGTGCACGGAGGAAGGCCGAGAAGACCCGAACAGTTGAGGTTCTTGGATACATCGGGCGAGGGAAAGCCCAGAGGCGTCCAGTCTCCGTATGAAGCGACGTCAGTAACCACTTGAGAATATTAGTAACTTCATGACGAAGGATCAATATGACCTACGATCAGCCGGTAGTCCTCCAAGATGAGATGCCAAAGATCCAACGGTAACTTCGTCCCAGTCTAATGCCCAGACAGGGTCCTGCTTCCGAGCTTGTTTGTTTAATGCCCGTAGCTCAGGCAGATATTTGGTAACCGAATCATCAAAATTTACCTTGTGAAGCTTCAACAGTGCGAGAACAGGAAAGACCTTAGATAGACTGGCCATGCGGAAGACGGTATCAGAGTCTACATGATCAACTCCACGAGGATCGAGCACAGGCGGTGTATTGGCAAACTCGAGCAGATAGTCATCCTCGTGAGCAGACTTGATAGCGACCGCCACAGACGACTGATTAAATAGAGAAGTCGTGTTTTCCAGCCTCTGTTGAATAGAGGCTACAACGGCTTGAACGGAAGAATGAGTGCTTGGATGCAAGGGAGCAGGAAGAACGGGGCCAAGAGGTGGACAATGTCCTCCACGAGCAGCGAGAGACGTTCCAAAGTAGAGGGAAGTGTACAGGTATTGACGAAGCGGCTTCATTCTGGCGAGATGGCGATGCCAGAAACTAATTCGAGATGAAGGTCAATGATTTTGAGTCTTGTTGTGAATCAGACATATATAAATGATTTGTTCTGAGATTCGCGGGTCAGAAGTGTAACCTGATTAGGCAGTTGATGTTTATGAAGATGGGGATCACGATGCCCAATTCGGTTGCATTCAGCGCTCACATTTTCGTCATGAGATCCCGTTGGTCAGCTTATGGCTTGCAGGTGCTTATCTTGGCATTGCTGTATGACAAAGCAGTGAGCTACCTGGTTAGGTTTAGATGTAGGGGACGGTAAGGCCTCTAAAATCGGGCAAGTTCACTTAAGGTATAGGTAGAACAGGTTCAAGTGCTATTTTGTATCCGTTCTAAAACGAATTGTCTGTATTCCATTTTAAAAAATCACGAAGCGAGTCGTTTGGTCTGTAGCGAGGGAATAGAACCAAGCTGACTGCATATCAAAGCGTCAGTTCTGTAGCTCACCTGCTGCTGACCATCATTCGATGACGCAAGCTGAGAAACCCTTTGCTAGCTATGCCAGAACAGGCTGTGGAAACATGACGGTGGAGGACTAGGGCATTATCTCAAGATCTATTCATGCAGAAGATGGCGCTTTGAAATTGGACTCACGAGACAATTGGTGGAGAGAGATTTATGCTTAATATGAGGGGAGAGTAGGTACGGGATATAAAAAGTTAGATTGAATGGCACTAATAACATCATTGCGGCACACCCTATACGAAGGACGACTAGACCTCGGAAGTCTTCTCATCTAAACCCAACTTATCATCCTCAACTGTCTTGGAGCACGAAGGTCTCTCCTCGATACCACGAAGCACTGGAGCCTCTCCAAACGTACCAAAGTAGTCAGCGTCATCCACTGCAAGCTTCTCCGGCATAGGCCAGAAATAGTCGAGGCCGAGGAATATCGACCCAGAAACAAAACAACCAGCAAACCAGCCAATCTGATACAGGCGTGTCCAACCACCCCAAAAGCCGCTAGGATCCATACCTCTCTGGGCAAGACCAGGCAGTAAGAACCAGACACCGAGGACCCACGCAACAGCAGCACGCCAGTTCCAGCCCTTGCTATACCAGTATATGCTCTCTGGGGAGTTTCCATACAAATCGGTGATTTTGATGGTTCGTTTGCGTAGAATAAAATAATCCGCGAACATAACACCCATCAAAGGTCCTAGGAAGACATTGAAACTGCCAACCACAGTCAAGAAGCTAGTGGCGCTGTTGAGAAGTGACCACGGCTGCATGATAAAGGCGCACACCAGCGTTGCATAAGCTCCTCTCCGGATAGTAAACCATCGCGGTAAAAGAGCGGCCAAATCGATTCCTGCAACGACAAGATTCGAGGCAACAACCATGCCGAACTGCGAAAACATGAAGGCAATGCTGGCGAATGCGACGCCAGCTCTGGCTCCTCGATTGTTCTCCTGCTCGCGTATCGTGTCGAGAAAGACGTACGGCTGCCATAACAGACCTTGCTTCTCAGGATATAGAGTCACTGCGCAAGACGTACAGACAATGCCAATACATCCGACAACGATAGTACCGAGCGGTACCATGATGAGCTGGGCCAGAATCTGGTCACCCGGCTTGCGCGCATATCGAGTATAGTCAGACTGCGACCACATATGCGTAGCAATACCTCCAATATTGGCTGTCACAGCGGTTAAAAAGGCCCAGCCAAGCTTGCCACCTTTGGCGGGCTCGATACCAGAAACACCAGAGACATCAGCCAGAAGTGCACCACCACCTTGAGCCCTTACCGTAGACCAAATCAGCAGAGCAAAGACGGTGGCAGCGACTGTAGTTGAGGCGATAAAGAAAGGCTTGCGGTAGTTTTCTGGACTGAGCCAAACCAAGGGAGCGCAAAGCAACAGATACAGAACGAAAGATACCATGTCGCACGTTTGCATAGTCCCGTTGGCAAGCTCTGTGTTGAGGTCTGTGAAAGAGGGCCAAATGCAGGTGAGAAGGACTTTGAGACATTGGCAGCCGTACCAAACATTGGTTGATGTCCATACAAAAGACAGGAAAACGCGAATAGCCTTGTCAAAGTCGTCAGCATTTAGCGGGTCAGTACTATGGGTCTTCACGTACCATGGGGAAGAGATATCCCCATATTCCCCAGTTTTGCTTCATCCACAATGGGAATCCGATGTGCCATTTTGCACCAGGGTGGCCACCAGCAACGCACAAGACGCCTGCAATTGTGTGGGCGATGATGATGGCTAGCATGGATTGCTACATATTCATGTCAGTTACAACCGCTGCTGAGTTTTGGAAAACTAAACAGCGTACCCAGACATTGAGACCAAGAGAGATAAGTGAAGAACCAGTTGCCCAGCCTCCCACGTTGAAAGAGCCGGTGATCATCCAAAGACCAACAAACTCCCAGGGTCCATAAGGACGTCGAGATGGAGGCAGGGGTCGAGTGTCTTTGTTGACGTAGATTTCGACATCAGTGTCTTCGTCTCGCTGGACCTCGAGCCAGGAAGTCAGCTTTGATAATGTTTGTGATTTTGTCATTGTAGAGGGGTGTGTTCATACACAATGAGAATGTTGTCTACGATGGAACAAAGACTCCAGGAGATGGTCTTGTACTTATGGCATCACTATGCGGTTAATCTTGGATCTAACATTGATAAACTTATCTATAATGATAGATGATCTTTCTCCAGATTGACTTATCTGGGGTATCTCCACCTTAGCAACTTTGATAGTCAATAATCTGCTTTCCCCACTTGATAGGGATAACAATAGCCGGGTGTTTCTCAGCACGATTCATGCGGGCAATGGTAGCTTATAATCAGTACAAGCTGATTGGTCAATTGATCAGAGGCATGTTATCAGTTCACCAGTTTAACAGTTTAGCAGTTCAACGGTTTGCCAGTTCAATTGGCTACCCATGTCAACATAGTCTTCTATCTTTCTTGTATCCTGTTGACTATCTTACAATCATAAAAGCCATCTATAACCGACTCTTTTCCTCAGATAGTGTTATCAACCTCATCAAGGCCAAGAACTATAACCAACCACACTACAGACCCAGCCTATCGCAATCACCATGACTTCCACTACCACAGCCAGCGCAGCCACAACCGTGACTCTACAGAATGGAAATGTCTTTAGCTTTGAGTCGAACCAGTCTACTGAGCTTGACATTATCCCCATTATCGATGCATCCAGAATTTGGAGCGAGAAGCTAGAGGATCGCCAAGCTGTAGCCGAAGAGATTCGGACTGCATCTCGAGAAATTGGCTTTTTTTATCTTGTCAATCATGTAAGCCTGACAAAAAGAGACTTTGTTCGCTTGTAACACATGGACTGACTACCAACTCAGGGTATCGATCCAAAGTATGCCGAGGGTGCCCTGGAACAAGCCAAGCGTTTCTTTGCCTTGCCAGAAGACAAGAAAATGGAAGTCTTCACTGGTCTTGTGCCCAACGAATACGTTGGATATCACCCCATGAAGTGCTACAATCGCAACGGATGGAAACACCGAGGTAGGATCATTCACCACTCGCTAAAGGCAATGAGAACTAAAATTGTCCAATAGACTTGAGCGAGGCTTTCAATTGGGCCTACGACCCAATCGAGGATCCCGATGCAGTGGAAGGATGTGAACCATCGGCAAGCATCTGGCCATCCAACGTTCCAGGCTTCAGGGAGGGCCTATATGCGTACCACACTCAGCTTCTGCGTCTGGCGCGTCAATTGACTCGCATCTTTGCGCTCGCCCTTCATCTGCCTGAGAACTCCTTTGACGAGTACGTTCGAAAGCCCGAGGCCGGTATGCGAATCTTGCACTACCCAGAGCAGAGCCACTCTGTCGACGACCAGAACGGAATCGGCGCTCACACTGATGTTGAGTGTTTTACCATGGTCACTCAAGACTCGGCAGGCGGTCTCGAAGTTCTCAGCAAGAATGGCACATGGGTCAAGGCAAAGCCTGTCCCTGGCTCACTCGTGGTCAACATTGCCGACTGCTTCATGAGACAGACTAATGACTTTTTCGTCTCAACCGTACACCGGGTCATCAACAAGAGCGGTAGGGAAAGGTATTCGGCGCCTTTCTTCTTTGGCTTTGATAGATCGAAATTGCTTGAGCCGGTTCCTACTTGTGTGAGTGAGACGAACCCAATGAAGTATCCCGTCATGACGGGAGGAGAATATTATACATGGAGGACAAACACCCAGAAGAAGACAAACAACAGAAACGCCGAAATCAAAGTCTAGATAGTAGATTGCACTTAAATAATTACGCTTCAACTTTGTCACTAGGCCTATAAGCCACTTGCTCCTGTGTCTGACCAAACAAAGCCTCTGAGTAGGTTTGCGTTTAAAAAGTCCTGGCTAAACACTTCTCCATCAAAAGTGAGCGAGTCAAGATAAACCGCCGGCTCAAAATGGTCAGCATCAGCAGGAGCATCAGCTGCTAACGATGCATGTTCCTTAGAAGGTTGAGTAAGCTTTTCGAAATCCTCTAACTCAGCACACATCTTATCTTTTGCAGCCGCTGCCAGTTTGCTAAACATGCTGAACCGTGCAAGAAACGTGATGATTAAATGCATGACCTCTTGGAATGTGGAGTAGTGAGCATCGATAGCTGCGTCTTTCCTAGCTACACTCAGAAGCATGTAGCCCACTCCGGCCAGCTGCTGCAAAAGAGGGGATCCTGTAGCGCGTATGTACTCGTGCGGGATAGAAGACATGTTGAGCATCATGTCTCGCGCGGCCTGGCAGGCTACTTGGGTATCCTGTTGGCTTGCAAGAGAAGCCATCATGCGAGCTAGGTGGATAGTGCAGAGAATGTTGCACGCCTGGAAGCCACATCGATTTCGACCACTATCAGAAGATCGAGATGCCACAGATCCAAACTGGGGTACTATTTCATCCTGCAGCTTGGATAATCTTTCCATGATCTGTGTCACATCTGGACCATGATAGGTCTCCAGTACCGAGGTTTGTTTTCGATGTCTGAAACGGAGGTTGAGGACGGCATGTTCAAGCAGTCGATACAAGTCCGTAGTCAAGTTCCATCCTGAGAACCAATCCTCAAACTGGCCATCACGTCCAGGTATGAAAGTAGGATGGTGCAGTCCTGATGGGTAGCCAACGTCGCATTGAGTTTCTGAACAACGTATCAGACTCCCAAACATGCATGCTGTATGAACTTCCAGTCGGTACATGGCCCACCAAAGGCGACGTCTAACTTCTCTTTCGCAGGTACTTATATCCGAAGGCCAAGTAGCTTCATCGTGGTAGTTTGAGCGGGACGATGTGGTATGAAATAGGCCCAGGTACTTGTGTAGTATATCACTGTTTCCGCTTTGAGCTCCCACAAGAGCGAGGAAACCGTATGAGCGTATAAGCTGTGTCGATCCTGCAGTTTCGGGACTGTTGGTGATCAGTGATTCCGCCTCGTTTAGGTACGCCTTAGCAAGTGTGGATGCGTCGGAAGATGGCCCTTCATCACTGAACAAAGCACGATTGTTGGCGTGAAGTGCACTCAGCGCGCACATACAGACTAGATTCATGTAATCTGACGCGTCGGCAGGAAAAGACCCGTCTCGCCATCCGACCCAGATCTCTCGCTCACAAAATAGTGGGAACCTAGTAGACGATCAGGAAAATCTCTTTTGTGAGGAATGGAGTATCTCTTTACATCGGGTGAACCGTGTCAAGATAGATGTCCAGAAGTTCCGTGACGATCTTTCTTCCTTTGGGAGCTCCGACCTGACTCATAGAACCCATGATATCGACAGTTGGTATATATACCTCCGAAAAAGGTTGTTCAGGCCTCAATGCCTGAGTAATTCTTTTCGAAGATGAAAGATTTTGACGTTTGGTGCCACGCTTCTTGGGTTGACGGTTTCGAGTACAAACCTCGCCAAAGTCGAGACATGTTTGACAAGAGGATTCGCCGGTTCTATTTGTGACTGGATCTGTTGTTTTACATTTTATGCCTCTTCGATGACAAAAATCGCAGGCTTGTGTTGTGCGTCGTGCCTTTGTGCCGCTTGAAGACATTGAGATGTTGAGTGAATCCTTGTTAATAAAGGGCGTGGGGGCCAATCTCGCAACTGGAGCACATATGGAGAGATAAGAGATGGCGATAAGATCCCATCACGTGTCGTTATCAGAATAATATCAAATAGCAACGGCGCCAAGGGCGCTATCGTCCTGCGGAGTCGCATCGAACCTTGAACAAAGCCCGCCAGCATTTTGGACATGTTAACAATAAACAGCTGCTTCCGCGAACTTTGATGTGTCGTCTTGAACAAGAGTTCACGTTTCAACGTTACTACTGAGAGAGCATTTCTGCCATCATGGCCCTGGCCACTGCTTAAGAACCGATGCGTATGATAAAGAGTCGAGTCTATCAGAGGTGTATTACAAGACTATCTGTTTCTAGAACTACAATGTAAAGATTGTACAAGTTAAAAAAGTGCGAAAAAGATTTTTCCAGCGTCTAGGGCTCCCATCTAGCATGACAGGGCAAACTTCAACTTACGGTTAGAATCAGCAATTCCGAAGTATTTCTCAACCTCAGGGCTCCTGATTGGAG
The DNA here is from genome assembly GCA_021655865.1 of Fusarium guadeloupense. Classification (NCBI taxonomy): domain Eukaryota; kingdom Fungi; phylum Ascomycota; class Sordariomycetes; order Hypocreales; family Nectriaceae; genus Fusarium; species Fusarium guadeloupense. Next base: position 161,772 of record JAJJWM010000135.1, read on the forward strand.
TATCAAATGCAGTGAACCAAAAAGCGCTGGCATCAGTCTGGCCCCAAAGCCAGCAAGCAACAGTGTTATAGTAGCTCTTTAAGCTGGCAGTCGTGGCTGCTGCCTTCTTGAAGTTTGCTCCTTTAGTTGGCCAACCTGTTTCTCCAACCCAGACGGTGGCCTTGGAGTTGACACTCTTGACACGGCGCTTGACGTCCCAGTATGAGTTCTGGAAGGTCTTGAGTCGGAGGGCATCCTTGATAGCAACACCTTGCCAGTAAGGGAAGCCGTTGGTGATGACAATGTCACATGCTTTAGTGACAACATCGTTGGCACCGTCGACCCAAGCAGTCCAAGTATCGGTGTGACCGACCTGATATGCTGTTAGACGCAGTGTCTGAAGAAGGTGTGTCTACTTACCTTGATGTTCTTGTTGAACTGTCTGACCATTCCACGGACATCGTAAATCTGTGTGGCAAGCTTCTGAGGAGAGATATCCTTTCGGTAGAGGTCTTCAGAACCGACACTGATGGCAGCAATCCATCCAGTGCCGTGGGCCTTGATGGCCTTGAGGAGGGCAGCTTTCTCTGCTCCAAAGTGAGCGTCATCAGTAGACCAGACGCCAACCAGGATCTTCATTCCAGTTGCTTTGGCAGCTGGGACAGCCTTTGCCAGCGCTAGAAAGCCAGATTGTGAGTAAAAAGTGCTTTGACATGAGACTCGGGACAACTTACTGTTGCAGTCGCTGCTTGCATAAAGTCGAACAGCATTGAAACCCTTGCCCCAGCTCTTGATAGTCTGAAAGTCCTTCTTCCAGTCGGCCGTATATTTGCAGGCTCCATCAGGTCTGTTGGCTCCGATACTAAAGCCCTTGTACTGGCCGGCGAGAGCTTGGCCAGGAAGAAGCAGCAAAGCCGCGGCTAGAGTGCCGATGGAACTGAGGAGTTTCATATTGAATGAGATTTCTGATTATTAAGCCGGTTGTAAAGGCAGAATGAGTAGAAAGTGAGAAAAAGACTTGGCAGGATGCGCTTTGTTTTTAATGGATTCTGGAAATGAGACCCCCTTTTCTTGTATCAATATTTGCCCGATACCTCGTATTCCCGCGCGAAGAATGGTTCTAGACCATCATTTCGTAAGCGTTGATGCTATTAATAAGTTCCGACAGCTGTCTTGTGCGCTTTTCGTAGCGCTAAATGCAGACTATTGAGGCCATCACGCGACTACTGAGCGGTTACTAGGCTAATTTGGATAAACAAGCACGGAAATGGCAAAATAGGATACGCTTTTAGGTAACTTGGATTCCTGCCTCTCACCTTTTTTCACGTTATCTCAACTGGAACAGTTTGACATGACGAAATGTCTCCTTGACTGACTGCTGTGCCGGGGGGATGCAGATACGCATTGACTCTTTGTCGACCAATATCACATCCAGTTCTTTTCATTGGTCGTCTTCCTTAGTCATGGGAAAACGAGACAAGGATCTGTGCCAAGTCTCGTAACCTTGCAGAGGGCTACCCTATGACCTCAACGACTATTCGATCGGCATGGCCGTTTATAGATATTCCATATCAATATTTCGTATAATTTCGTATAAAGAATGTCACTGGAACGTACAACCTTATCGTATCTCGAACCACCATGAGAAGATAAAACATGTAGACCTGCAAGTCAAGGTTAGACGAATGGATGTTTTAACAGGTCTTTTATCATCCATGATGCAATATCATAGGGAAGGAACCAAATTAGATAATGGACATATCTTGATCATTGTCTCAAGAGACTTTCACTTTGCAACAATTAACCTGTTCTCGTTTGCTGCCCATTTATCAATTGACAACTCAACAGTGAAGGTCACTCTTGGTCTCGCATGTAGCGGATGACAATGCCTGTACATTATCTTTCATGAGTCAATCTAGCGATTATCTTGATTGGGTTACTGCATAAATTTGCATTGCCTGTTAAAAGATCCTACGGAGTCTTCAGTCTTCACTTAAGAGTAATGCGTAGGGTGTACTCCAGAATGTGTTGAATTCTATATTAGAAGTATTCTTGAAATGAGTCCCTGGGTGTTTCCTGAGTTTCTTCAACGCATCTACTACTGAGGTACTTATCCCAAGACCTTTTCCGTTTGAGAACCGACTGGCAGGTTGGTGATAATCAACCATCTCAATCACTTGGTTCATACGTAAGTATTTGTATGAATTTTTGACGGCGTCTAGCTCAATGATTCATGAAAGAGAAATAAAATGCACTGAATGCAGGTCACTATGGAATAACTAGTGAGGACTTTATCCGATGGTTGGTCAACAGGCGGGATCGGCATAATCCAACTATCAACTCCAAGGCTCAACTAGGTCTCCAGCCTCTAGGCGATAATTACCTTTACAGGTAAGACGGAACGTGAATATCCGGATTATCCTTAATAGCCATGGTGCGGACGCTTCATAGTCGAGAACGTCGCGTGCCTCGGTTTCAAGTTGTGACCCTTGTATATCAATGCGGTCAAAGACTTACCGAGCTGCCCATTGGCGGAATAATTGTCAAGACAGATCTGGGGTAACGGATCGATGCATTAGACTCAATGAGTATAGAGGACCGGCAATGGTTCATCTGTATATAAGCCGTTGCCGAATTCCTCATTGTTTAGCTCATTATTCATCTACTTACGCTGCGCAAAACTCCCCCCACAGTTGTCTCTGCATCACCATTCAATATGAAGTTCTTTTCTGTCATTTCTGCCACTCTGAGTCTCTTAGGAGCCGCTCATGCTGCTAAGTCTCCCTATTTCATTTTGACGGGAGATTCGACTGTTGCTACCGGTGGAGGCTGGGGTGACGCTCTTCTGAACTCTACCAAGAAACCAGGAGGTGGCATCAACATCGCCAAGAATGGAGCTACAACTGTGTCTTTCCGAGATCAAGGGCTTTGGGACAAAGCGCTCGACAACGTGAAGAGCCACAAAAAGGACCACGAGGCCATTGTTACGATACAATTTGGACACAACGATCAAAAATATTTCACCTTGGAGCAGTACTCCAGTAACCTTACCACTATGATTGGTGAAGTTCAGAAGGCCGGCGGAACACCTGTAAGCTTCAATCTAAGAGCCTGGGAAATATAAACTGTTGATCTTATTGACACTGACTAGATCATCATCACGTCTCTCACTCGCCGTACATTCAAGGAAGGCAAAGTTGTTGAGAACCTCAACGACTGGCGAGATGCTGCAATCGCCGTGGCCAACAAAGTCGGCATCAAGTACTTGGACCTAAACACCGCGAGCACCAAATATGTCAATGCCATCGGGCAAGATAATGCCGACAAGTACAATGAGGTTGAGGGAGATAGGACACATCTCAACTTTTCTGGAAAGCTTGTCTTTGGACGAATGGTGGCTGATCTGTTGGTTGAGAAGAGACGTAACCTGGCACGGTATATCGCTACTAACAAGAAGCTGAGCAAGCTCATCAAGGAAGGAAATTTTGCAACTGGAAATGAATAAATAGAGTCAGAGGATGATTATCAAACGGGCGGGTTGTTAAGAAAAGGATTTTGAGTCAAAGTGTCAAGTTACCTTGGTGATGTGAGAGAATGAGATGATTGTCAACCATGTCACTAACTGGTCAACACATCAGTTATCGTTAATAATCGAAAGTTCCTGAGTCGAAGGGGCTGACATGATTGGTTGACGTAGAAGGATGAGGAGGGCAGTATCTTGAGTGCGAAACGCAAACCTCTCAGGTACCTAGCGCCAATGATAATTCCGTTTTTCTAAAGATCTGGATCTGAGAGACACTAGGAATGAGAATTTTTGGTCTCTAGCCGGCTAGTATCGACCAATCATAAGCAGTAGCTTAATATGGTCCGAAGACCGGGCTGGATACTCCGATACCGAGACTCAACGGCTCATCTCAAGCGGTAGAGCAGAATCGTTCGTCGGAATAGTCGGGCCAAGGCTCCTTCGCAATTATTATCAATAAACGATAAGTATCAGAGATATAATACCCAGGCTCTAGTGCGTAGTGAACAACATACCATGCCCGGATTTTGCACAATGACCTGCAAATCTGACGATTCTACCACAGAAGCAAACGGGCTCTCAACTTACACCACCCCGCCTACCATCGGTATGGACGTCCAAAAGTTTAGTGGATCGTCAGCATCTTCAGTAACAGACGAGCACTCTGTGCAGAGCGATACCTCATGGTCAGAAGGGCCAGTTGAGCACAAGGAACATGTTCTAGTTCAACAAAACTTGGCTCTTGGCAACTTCTTGAACGAGCTCTTCGAGGAAAATACATTCGCCAAACCCTACCGTACCGCAATAAAAGGATTACAAAACCTTGACCCAGCGTCAGGCCATCCGCTTGGATTTCCTGAAACTGTCCCCCAACAAGGCCCTAACCGAGGTCAATGGGAACTTCGCGAACCCGAGTTTTGGACATGCGGCTTCTTCCCTGGAACTCTGTACGCTCTACTTGAGCGTAGTATCAGGTATCCTGGATCTATCAAGACACATGAGAATGGGCTCGGATCTTCTACAACCATTTCCAACCATCTGCTGTCCCTGTGCAAATCCTGGTCTGAACCACTTCATGCCATGGCCAGTAGGACAGATACTCATGACATCGGCTTCATAATCATGCCAGCACTTCGACGAGACTGGGAGTTGTTTGGAACCGAGCGAAGTCTAGCTTCCATTGTCCAAGCGGCTCACAGTTTGGCCACTCGCTACGTCCCATCTGCAGGGGCCATTCGCAGCTGGGATTGTCTCCTGAAAAAGGATATAACCGTCACGGATATGAACGATAACCTGCTAGTCATTATAGATAGCATGTGTAATCTCGACCTGCTTTTCTACGCTGCTGCCCAAACTGGAGAGAAGAAGCTGGCCGACATTGCCACAACTCACGCAACAACTCTTTTGAAGACGCATCTTCGACCAGAAAGCGCACAATCTTTGGCAAGGAATGGTTATCAAGGAAAGCTCTACTCGACCTGTCATGTTGCAAATATTGCTCCACAGACTGGAGATTTGAAATGGCGATGGACAGCACAGGGTTATTCCAATGATTCGACATGGTCTAGAGGCCAAGCATGGGCCATCCTTGGCTACACGCAAGTCTACAGCTGGATCAAGGATGACGCTTTTCTAGAGGCAGCTTGTGGAGTAGCAGAGTACTTCTTGTACCGTCTAGATACGTCCCCGTCGTGTGTCGATATTCCAGTCGAGACGGAGCAAGAGTATTACCAAGGCTTTCACAGGGGGCGGTATGTTCCGCTCTGGGATTTTGACGCGCCGATTCAAAACACCAAACACCCACTTCGGGACTCGTCTTCTGGCGTCATTGCGGCCAACGGACTGCTGCTATTGTCACAAACTCTTGCTGCACTGGACAAGCACACACTTTCGCGACGATTCTTTCAGGCATCTATCAAAATCATCAGAGATACTTTGGACATTTCTCTAGCGAATGAGAAAGCAATGTTTACCACCAAAAATGATGGAGACACCATGAATGTGGAGGACGTTGTGCTGGGGGAGACCTTTGACGCCCTTCTGAAGCATGGAACGGCTAACAATAATGAGAACGCGAGAAGGCGCTATAGCAACCATGGTTTGGTATACGGGGATTACTATCTTGTAGAGTTTGGAAACAACCTCCTGAGTATGGGTTTAGTATAGAGATGACGACTTAGATAGCAATATGATTAACTTGTACCTTTCCGAGTATCCTGATCGATTGTCCTCCCACTTTTATACTTCATTCCAATCTCTATGTTACTGTTGAATGTGTTCTTGATATGCTAAAGCGTAGATAACCTAATAGGTTCAATGTTGATGAACCAGACGGTATTTACAGAGCGAAATAGCGGGTGAGGGTGGATGTTCAAAAAGTTGAGCATCGCTTCACTAGAATCTGGCGAACAGAATATCTGATATGATGTTATTCTTTCATGCTCCAGTGAGCTTATCTAGATAATACTGATAGTGAAACTACTAGCTTCCATTACATCAACCTTTATATTCGGCCTATTGTTCCACATTCCCGATATCTCATCCATACTCCCCTTGCTCACACCAAAGACTCCAGTTGCAACGAGCATTACTCCCTCAGTCTTTGTCCCATTTTCAGACCCACTGCCTTGCTTAATCTGATGGAGGTATCGAATCGAAGGAATGAGAGTCTTCTGTGCTATCAAGTTGGTATTGGGGTCTGCTTCGATCAGATGCCCTCTGCCGTTAAGTTGAGATACATGCCATTTGACGGTTTCAGGCGGCAAAATGTTGGGCGTCAAGTCGACAATCCCACTCGCTCCATTGCGTGATCTGATGTAAACACTGGATGGCTCGACAATGTAGCCTTCAACGAAACTTGTATCACCTACGCTAAATGCTGCAGGAATATGATAACCAGCCTCAGTCAGTGCTGATATGGCAAAAGAGTTGTCAAAAAGTTGAAGGCCGTCGCAATACGGAATTCTGTTAACCGTATCAAGACCCCGAATCTGATGGAAGCGAATATGCCACCCTGGGTAATATGAGGCTAGAGGCACCAGAGTTGTCTGGATCTCCAGTCCCAGCTTCTTGAGCGGTCTCCATGTACTTGTAATTGCTGGCAGATCACAGAGCCCTTTCTTGACCATAATAGGTACACTCTCAATCCGAACGTTGAAGGGCTGCCATCGAACTTTCCATGTCTCACCATCATCAATGCTCACAGCCAACGTACTATCTGGCGCCAGCTGGTGGAGCTCTGAACCAGTTGGTACGCTATAGCCAAATGCAGATGAATAAGCAAACTTGCTATATTTTGCTTCTCTGGCTTTGAAATTTTTGGTGGTCATTTGACCCGAAGACAAAAGATAGTGATGCTCAGGGGAGTTGCATAATATTTGACAAGCTGGTGCAACAACCTTTACAGAGTCTGGATGGTCCAGCCCGCGCAGCTGTGACATTGCCATGGGATGAGGCTCTTCATCAATGGCCCAGAAAGGGTGATCTGGCTGCAGCCCTAGAACGACAAAAGACTTGAGGCACCAGTACACGGACTGCCTGGAGTTGTAATCCTCAGACAAGTACATGTTGGGGTATGTAAAACCAATGTTCATGGTGCCATCCGAGTTGAATATCTCGGGCTGTCTTGACCACCATCGTAAATGACGCAAAAGGAGTCCTTTGACTGTCCCCAAGTTTATCAGGGAGTCTGTTGTATGAATATTGGCCAGAGCAATGGCCGCCCAAAAGGCTCCGCATGCGAATCGGTAGGTCATACTACGACCAAACGGAATAGCCGCGCCCTCTGTGTCAAAGTACCTCCAATATTCGGATGCAAAGTTGAGAGCTTGTTGTCGATATCTCGCAACTCTCTCGTTATCATGGTCGGCAAACCTGACATAGAGTAGCTGTGCAAACTGAATTGCAAAACTGCCAGAGTAGTAATCTGCTTGCTTTCTATCGTCGCCCCAGACGCCATCTGATGACCAGCCGTGGCCGAGATAGAATTGATCCAAGATCGCAAAATCTGCATCCATGAAGTGCCTTGCTTTCGTCTCATCTGACCCTAGTACCTTTACTAATGCCAGATTCACAAGAATGCGAAACCATCGCCAATTACTTTGTGGCATATTGAAGTGATTGATTTGTTGCAGCCACTCTCGCAAGTTTTGTCTAGACTTGGGATTCAGATATGACAGAATTGCTCCTGGGGCCATCAACAGAGCGAAAGCTATTGACTCCATCTCCACCATTCGCTGATCAAACGACCTAACCTGACCCCAGTATTCAGGGCTCTCTGGATCTACCCCAGCTGCGATACCTCGAATCCAAGACTGTAAAGCAGGGTCGGTATTCTCATCGCGGAGAGCTGATATGGCCCACAAAGGGCGTGCAAAACCTTCAAGTTGAGCAGCGACATCGTCGAACCCGGCAGCCGTTGAAGGATATAGTTTGACGCGAGCTTTGAGCTCAGATCGGTAGTGCTCTAATGGTTTGATGATCGCAGTGGCGGCACGTAGTAAATCAGAACGATTACGAAAGGGGTTGTCTGTGAAACCAGCGAGTCCAGGCATGGCGATTCGATGCGGAGGCTGGGATTGGATGGGAGACAAACGTGAAAGCGTGAATATGACACCTATCTGTCGAAAAGAGACCTAGATGAGACTCAGACAATCTAGGCCCGACTTCCAGATCAACGTCGCTCTAAAGGAAGGCAGTTCGAAGTTGTCAACCTACCATACATCCATCATCGGCTGACTTTATCCGTAATACAACTGCGTTGCTTAATTCCACCAGTAGTTAATTACAGAGCTTACTGCACTCCGAAACCAATAAAAGTGCGGGGTGTGGGTGCTCGGTATCTCGGGCTAATTCGACCGGGCCGCGGTACAAACATGTCGGAAGCACTCAATCCCTTTTTCTTTGTTTACATACAACCGAGACCGAGATTTCGTGCTTTGTACGGGGAATATGCGATGGATAACGACGGCCCAGATGCCTCCACTCACTCGGAGCAGAATGCTCAAACATCCGATGCAGGTCTGGCTTGCAACTGTTGTCGAAGACGCAAGCTTCGATGCTCGCGAGAGACGCCAAACTGTGAGCAGTGTCGTAAGACAGGTACGATAGAATATGTCTTTTCTTGCGTCTCAAGTTATCTCACTGATTCATTTCAGGTCTAGACTGTGTATATGAAACTAAACGCGCGAGGCCCGGCATGAAAGCCGGTGCCATTGACAACGTGCACAAAAGACTCGGTACCTTTAATCCCCAATTATGACTGGGTTACGCTGATACAAAACAAGATGCACTGGAGAGAACAATAGAAAAGCAACAGACTGCTTTGGATAGCCTGCGCAATGAAGCAGCATCAGATCCTCGCCGAAGCCCACGCCAAGATCTAGCTACAGATGGACAAGGCCTGCTTTTGTCCCTTGCACAAGAGATATGCAAACTTAACGCTCCTCTTAGTGCCCATTCCAGTCGAGAAAATGGCAATGCTGCATACAAACGTCGTCGTACAGATACCGACGGCAGCTCCCAAGCAAGACCTCAATACTCGGTTGGTCAGCCACCACTACCAGACAATGCTGTCCTGGACCAGGTTCTAGATGCCTACTTTCGACAGATACATCCTTGGATTCCAATGATACACGAGGCTCGGTTCCGGAGACGTCTTCAAGATCATATCGATGAAGCGAACTTGCTTCCTCTTTTGCAATCCATCATCCTAATCGCCTCCCGTCATGTACCCAGCAAGAGTGTTGTTGAGAGTATACAGACACTCATTGGAGACCAAGATGATGTGAGAGATTGGGTGGTTGCTAAAGCTACCAAGGGCTTGTCAGTTGAGAACCTGCAAACTCTAATCATCATATGCTTTCACGATGTGAGTGTTCATGCGTAACATAATATTTCTTCACCTCTAACTAAAGGCCAAGATTGGTGATGGACAAGAGTCTCGAGCATGGTCACTTATCGGTGCGTTGACACGAATGGTCGAGTATCTACAGCTCACAATCGAATGTGAGGAAGCGGATCGCTCATCCTTCTCCCGACCATACGTATCTCTTCGCCCATCACAAAATTGGACAGAAGCTGAAGAAAGGAGAAGAGTCTTCTGGTGTGTCTTCAACCTAGATCGCTTCTGTTCGGTCACCACCGCTTGGAACACAAGTTTGACCTCGGACGATGTCAACCGCCGATTACCTTGTGATGGAATAACATGGAGAAAAGAGGATCCCGTCTCCACGCCTTATTTTGGAATCTGGGATAAGTCAGCGGGACGTATTGGGAATCCCATTGCTTTTCTTCCTTCGCACTCTATCGCCACACAGGCTACAGCAGACGAAGATGGCATGACACCATCTGAAGCGACAACTTCCCCCGGAGTAACAACATCTTCTATCGACATGTCGACTGTCGGGGCCTTTGCTTATTGCATTGAGGCAACCGAATCCTTGAGTCGAGTCACGAGCTACTTTCTTCAACAAAAGGTCAATATTAAGGACCAAAAGGATTTGGGCAGCTGGCTTACACGGTTTAAAGAGCTTGACGTCCGCTTGGTACACTGGAAGATGCTTCTGCCTCGGAAGTGGAAAGTCAACATTGCTCAGCAGTCTTCAAGAATGGATCCAAATCTCACATTGGCTCATGTAACGCACAACGCGTCCATGATATTATTACATCAGCCTATCGCCTTCCCTCCTTTGGACTGGACATTTCGAACAAGGCTACCAAGCTTTTGTAGCCTTGATACATGTCAGGTAGCGGCTATCGAAATTGCAACAATAACCGATCACTATCTTCAAATAGCCTCACACACGGGCCCTTTGAGTAACCAATTTGCTTTTTGTGTCTATCTTGCTGCTAGAGTTCTGCTGTTGCACTGGCGGTACTGCTCCACGGATTCTCTGTCACCTGAGTTCTGGCTATTGACGCAGAGCTTGAAGACAATGGCTAAGCGGTGGGCAGGGCCTCATCAACTTGACCCCCAGCATAACCTGGCTTCCAAATATCAAGCAATTCTTGTCGGCCTACATACTCAGTGTATTCAAGATGACGCCTTCAACATCAACCCGTCCGCTTATACCACAGAGGTAAAGCACTCAAAGACAAATTCACAGCAACCAAATGGAACACCAAAAACGCAGAATCATCAGCAGCCCAGTAGCCTAAGCCAGGAAGCCTCCAATCAGCTTTTACCCAACAGCTACTCGCAAGGGCAAGGGCAACTGCTCTCTGTAAACCAACATACAGGGACGAACGGCAACCAAGCATCGGGCATACAGTATGTGCCGCCAAACATGTCAGCCAGCTCATACTTTCCCGGAGTTGTAACCAATATCCCCGGAGGTCAGGCTGGGCAGAGAAGTAATAGTGTAGGCAGCGGAGAATTGGGGATGATTTCTCAAATGCTTCTTGATTCTGAATTTGCGGATATGGATCGCGTTATAAGTTTTGATGATGGCATATTCGGAACTGAGCAAGAAGGTGGAAGTTTTTAAATTTGTTCAATCATCATTTGGTACTCTTACTACTACTTCTCAATTGCGCAAGATGAATGGTATCCGAACAGGAGCTGCACATATGTCTCTTATCAGTTCCTTGGAGTTCAATTTGTCCCTTGTAACAAACCCATATTGTCAATACTTTCTAAAAGTCTGATGAAATTCTTCCATGAGTATTACTATTCTTCCGCTCATGAAATTCTGCTTGGACCTTTCTTGGGTTTATTGGAGCCAAGCCGGCGCGTCAATGAGCCATTAATATTCTCTTCTATCAGTTGTGAGCTGGACTTGTCAACCAACCTCTAAATATTTCTTGGCATGAATTGATGAATAGGTAGCTTTTACATACTCCGTGACCCGAAGACATTGCCCCGACAAACTTGGCCCGAAGGCTTTTGAGTGACAGACGATGCTTAACCGGGGTCACCCCATGGGGGCGGGTATGCGGGGTAGATGCAAGCCGGGATTTAGATCAAGGACATGATCTGCAGCTACAAGAAGAGGTTCAAGAGATGCTTCATTGTTATAGCCAGCACTTCCTTATGGTTCCACTCACTCTTGAATTGAGAGCCTACAAGTGAAACACTTATTTCCTTTGATTCGAGACGCTTTGTAATCTATCACAATGACTTCTCAGCAGAGAACCGGGGATGGACTTGGTATCCAACCATCTCAAGGACAGCCTACTACACATCGAGACATTGCAGGTAACCCGGAAGAGGTCCCAGAGCCCGTCATCAAGAATGGCGTTGTAGTCAGCTCGGCCACCAAACCTGAGACCAAAAACCTCTGGCTTGCTTGGCTATACATCTTCAACTGGTATCCCAGCCACTACAGCAAAGAGGAGAAGAAACTTCTTAGGAAGCTGGACCGTACTATTCTGCCACTCATGTAAGTCTTCGGTACCTTGTTTGTTGTTGTTCTTTTCTGACCATGCCTTGTAGCTGTTCCATGTGTAAGTCTTATCTTGGTCGAGTCTAGTCATGAAGTCGAGTTAACAGCCATAGACTTCATCAAGTGGCTTGACCAGTCCAACATCAACAATGCCTACAACTCTGGCATGAAAGAGGAACTCAATCTCAAAGGCATTGAGTAAGTCTCGACTCACTTCTCGAGATTCTAATTCTAATACTTTCTTAGGTATAACTTGTTTTCAACCTTTTACAACATTGGCTACCTCATCATGGAAATCCCCGTCATGTTGCTCATCTCCCGACCACAGTTTGCCCGCTGGGTACTGCCAATCTGTGAAACTCTCTGGTCCATCATCACTTTCATCCAGTGTCGCAACAATGGCGCCCCTATGATTTACGGCATGCGATTCTTGATGGGTCTTTTCGAAACTCCGGCTGCTACGGGTTCCTTGTATATTCTCTCGTCATGGTACCGATCAGACGAGGTCTTCAAGCGTGCTGGCGTCTGGTATGTGTCGAGCAACATAGGCGCAATGTTTGGCGGTTACATGCAGGCTGCGGCTCATGCTGGTCTTGACGGAAAAGGAGGCATGGCTGGCTGGTACGTTTGTATCCGTTGCTGAATTGATCAAAAGCATGGTCCCTAACAATCTGATCCTACAGGCGTTGGGTATTCATCATTGATGGTATCATTTCCCTCCCAATCGCCATCGCTGGCTTCTTTCTATACCCTGGAATTCCTACAAGTCCTCGTGTCTGGTGGTTGAGCGAGAACGACCAGAAGCTTGCTCAAGCCAGGATGCAAGATGATGGTGTTAGGAAGAGCAAGAAGATTGGCAAGAAGATGCTTAAGCGAGTCTTTCGTCAGTGGCATTTCTACATTGCTGTCTGTACCTATGTCTGGTAAGTTCAACCTGTAATGCTTGGACTGCACAGTGGCTCTAACATGGTGTTTTTAGCTTCCAATTGACTACCTGGGTTGCCGGACAAATGATTGTCTGGGTCAAGTCAACTGGCGAATACTCTATCGAGATGATCAACATCTTGCCAACCGGAGTTCAGGCTCTTGCAATTGTCGTTGGAATTGTTGTTCCATCTTTTGTGATGTGAGTTTCTCGAAATTTACCTAGTCTCTTTGTGTGATGGATGCTAACGATTGGTTACACAGGGTTTATCCAATCTGGGTGCCATTCTGCTTCGCAGGAACAGTTCTTCTCTTTTGTCATGCCACTCTCTTGGTTTGGAAAATCCCTCTGGGTTTACATCTTGCCGCCTATTTCCTGCTCGGCATGAGTTCATGCATTACACCAATGCTTTTTCCTTGGGTGCATCTCATTATGAAAGACGATAATGAAGCGAGGAGTTTCACAACTGGCGCTATGGTAAGTATCGATACCCAAGCACCCCTCCCCTCAAACCCAAGCTGACATCTGTGGATTAGATGACTATTGGCTGGGCTTTCTTCACTTGGTATAATGTTGTCGCATTTCCTATTACAGAGGGTCCTCGTTGGACCAAGGGTTTCACAGCAAACGTTGCTCTCACCTGTTGCTACTTGACCTTTTTCATCATCGGACAGATTCTCTGGAGAAAAGACATCAAGAGTGGTCTATATAAACGAGCGATTGAAGAGGAGGAGAATGAGGAGGTGCTCAACGAGAAGCTAGGGCCAGACACTGTTGACGACAAGGTTGCCGATCAACATATCGCGGAGAGTCATATTGAGGATAAGCATGCAGTGGATACGGAGAGAATCAAGGAGATCAAGTAAACCATATTGGGGGCAAAAAGTCAGGAGTTGTTGCGGAAAGCCTTATCATCATTCTATACAACTCATGGTTAAGTGCTGACAGTTGACATGAACATGCAGTGAGTCCATACTTGTACTCGTAGATTGTAGAGCATGTGAACGAAGCAGATAACTGAGCACAGCGCCTTATCAGGCCCTGGAGCTGAACGGTGGCCCTAGATAGCTTTTTGAAACCCCTCCCAAGTCAATAACAATCTTCTCCAGCAACATGTTGGCGTGGTTCAGCCTGACACGCAATACATGTGCACCAGCCTTCAAGTCAATTCCTTCGATCTCATGTTCTCGTACCCATACGTTATCCGAAGCGGCAAAGAACCATCCATCAGCCGATGCCCATCCTTTGTCTGCGGCATTCTTTTGACTCTCCGGAGTGCTTTTTTGAATCGAGTGCGTATAACTCGGGCCTTCATCAAGCTGTATCTCATATGTTAGAACACCTTCTGATGATAGGTCCAGTGTGGTGCCAAAGTATAGCACCAACGATGTCTTAGGTGTTTCTGTGAAAAGATAAAATGGGTAGAAAACACAAGGTGGCGAGACGATAGCCTTTGACTCGGGACTGAGAGTCAAAGAGCCTGTTTCTAGCCTTCCCGTATGAGGAAGTGCCAGGTATGGCCACTTAATCGAGCAGTCAGTTGCAGGTATAGATATATAACCGCCCTGCTCCACGAAACAGTCATTGCCCGAATCCGGAATTCGGCGACCATCAATCGGTAAATGGACCTGCTCAAAGTCGCCCTCTTGAGATTTAACATCGATGAGAATCTCTTGGCGGAAGTCTTGAGGTACTTGTTCCCAATCTATAGTGATTTCTATCCGAATATCGTCTTCGCCGGGTACTAGTACTCCAGATGAACTTGACAGCTTGATCCAAGGGTGCGGAGTCGAGGCCGACCAGTTGATAGTAGGAACTCCTCGAGTAAATATATCGAACCATCTTTTTCTGGGTCCATAAGGGCTCATAGGTCCCAGAGTAAGCCCAGGAACTAGATCTCGCCGACTTGGGTGCGTTCTCTCAGACTCTTCGTTGATGCGACCAACTCGAACGCCTTCGTGACCTTCGACAGCAACGCCCATTTGCCCAACAATGGGATTCGAATTTTGGCGCCTTTGAACAAACGCCAACCCGCTGATCATGTCTCGAGAGGGGGCATGCCAGGTATCTTCATATCCGTAGTGTGGCTGCATCAAAATATGGTTCCATTTTCCATCCAAGAGCTTGTGGTATTCTTCCGACAGATCAAAATCGGCATCGAATAAGTCCAAAACATCTTGTGCAACCTTGTTGGCAGAATTTCGCCTTTGACGAGCAAACAGCTTGTTGCGCGCTTGGTTGATTCGCAGTGCATTATAGATGTAGGAAGCTTTCGTCGGGTGGAGGATAAGTTGAAAAGAGGCTGCCTTTTGCTCCTCCGAAGCGCGCTCATATACTTCCTCTGCCAGTCCAAGGAGTCTTTTCCAACGATCCAATATAGATTCAGCTTCCTTGTAATGCAGTATCGAGAATGTTTCCGGCTCGATATGCTCATGTTTTCTGAGAGACAGTAATCGATCATGTCGCAGCCAAATTGAGCTAACATCGTCTGCCAGATCGCCACCAAACTCTCGATCAGCGGCTTCATGAAAGAATTTCGGTAAGCTATCGTGTTTAATATTGTCCACGTTCCACGCTAGGGCCATTGCAAAAGAGATAGGGATCTCCTGCGGTTTGAGGTCGCCAACATTAAAGACCCAGATTTGTCTGGCATTGTGATGATAGGCCTGCATTAGCTGGTGCCATACCTTTCCCTATCATGGATCAGTTAGCAAATAATCCGATATTTAACACTAATGACTTACCAAGGAGTTGGTGTTGATCCACTTGTAGCTGCGAGGGTCACCAACATATTGGAGGTGATAGTAAACCTGGATTTTGGTCAGTATATGTCTGAGTAAAGCTCCGGATCAACTCACGCCTGCCCCACCCTTCCTTTTGGATTCTTGATATGTAGGAAGTCGGCGGATCGTAGCAAAGTTGTCGTCTTGAAACAAGAGTGTAACATCCTCAGGAACATTCAGTCTACCTGTTTCAAACATGGACTGAACTTCTTTGTAGATGGCAAACAGTTCTAAACGCCGTTAGAAACAGATAAAATGTTTCTGAGCATTGATACGTACGAGGGACAGCATCTTCTCGCCCGTAGACTTTCTTGATCACCTGGCGCTGAGTCTCAATAGCATCCTGAACCACAGCCGCAGGGTCCTCAGCTGCCATCTTCTTATCATACTCTCCTCTTATACCAAGAGTGAAGTATGATTCACGGCCAACAGCTCTGCTGGCGCCATGCTCAAAGAATTCTGTGATCTTTTGCTTGTTGGTCAACCAGTTCCAGCTCCCGTCCGGGTTTTCCTCGAACCATTCGTTTGAGAGACGTTGCATCGGTTCATGGTGGGATGTAGAAACAACGATACCGTACTCATCGGCTAGTTTCTGATTCAACGGGTCATCTGTGAAGAACGACGCTCCTGGGTTAGGGTATCCAGGCCACATAGCTGGCCATAGAAAGTTGGCCTTGCGCTGGTGAGTTTATGTGGCTGAATCAAGGTAGAGGTCTGGCATACCTTGAGTCTGAGAAGCAGTTCAAAGACATGTCCGTAAAACTTTGAGTTGTATCCACCAAACTTCTCTCTCACCCAACCCGTTAGTGCTGGAGCTTCATCATTGAGGAAGATACCCCGATGTTGCACAGATGGCTCACCATGAGCCGTCTCTATACGAAGTGCATAGACATCTTTATGGTGTTTTGGCGGTACATCAGCCCACCAGTACCATCTGAATAAAGTTGAGTAAGCTTATGTGTGTGTTATAGTAACGTAAGACTTACGGAGAAACTCCAATCTGCTCGGAGAGTGTGTATACACCAAAGATGGTGCCTCGCTTATCACTACCTGCTATAACCAAGGCTTGTTGGCACGTGCCAAAAGGTTGATCAACGATGGCTGTGCTGAAAGATTCCCATTTCCCCTCCGTTCTCTGCGTATCAAGTTTACCCTGTTGCGCGAGATGTTTGATAGCGTTACTTGAGCCTATGCTACCAATGAGAATAGCCGTTTTCGCCTGGACCTTTTGGTAGTCCAATTTGGAGCCTACAAGAATCAACGGACTTGGGTCTCCTCTCGTAATACGTCCAAAGTCTTGAGCCAAGTCTCTTGCGGCACGGATTACTCCTGGGTAGTCTGATTGGTCAACCACTATGGGAGCACCAACCAGTGGGATCGACCCAGTCGATGGTGAAAAGTCGATTATCTTATCTTCAAACATTGTAGAAATAGTTTCGAAGTTTGTGGCTCTAAATCATGGCGGGAAATTCGAGCAACGGCGACAGTTTCCAATTCACAAGACCCTCATTACTTGAGATGTTAACGAGCTTCGGAGTTTAGACCGAAAATGAGTCACCTGATGCTTACTTTCCCCTCAAAACACTGGCTCGGTTCAAAGTCAACCCGAATATTCCACACACAATATCGTTCTCGCCCACTTAGCATCGTTGGAGCATCGTGTGTACGGTGAGAAGGCCGAAAGCGCCTACTAGAATACTTGATCTCATATAGTTCCTCACCCAGAGCGTACCCATCTCGTAGACCCTCAAAATATCAATCTATTGAGCCGAGCCTTGTGCTACATAAATCATTGAGAAATCAGACGTCTCTAGCCTTTGCGCCACCTAATTGATTCCTTGTCGTACTCGTTGAATAGCATTTATCGCCATCGCTGTCACAACTCCCCGACTTCCAATATTGACCGGCTGACTACCATAACCCCATATTCATGATATTTTCCACCCTCTATCTAGTTGCTGTCCTTCTAGTATGGTTTTAAGATCTCTCTCATCTTGCATCTCAAGAGATTGGGCGCTGAGGAGTCTCATAGCAGCACCAAGTACGTCGTCGTCGCAACCCATACGGTCCTTAACACAGGTGACAAGCAAGTCTCGCATCTCTTCGAGTTCATGATCCAAAGGACGCCTTGTGCATAGATCAGAGAGTATATAAAGAGACCAGTCCTGCTTTGTGTAGTAGCGACTTCCATGAAGATAAGCTCCGGTCTTGAGTAGACGACAGAGGAACTCGTAAACTGCAGGAAGCTTGTCGCGCCATTCGTTGATACAAAAAAAAAAGCGGAAAACGTCAGCGCAGATACAGTGACAGAACCGTGGGCGCTCTCTGCTTAGCCAACGCTTACAACAGTCAGTGTTCGAAGCATGTTGAACTGTGATAGTAAATACACTTACATATGGCAGTCCGTCTGGGTTCACATGCAAGATTACCTCATCTCTTGCTTGGATTTTATCTTCTAATGATATATCGCCAATCACTGTCATAGCTAGTGATGTAGTGTCGCTGTCGTTGGGGTAGGTCGTCCCTGCGAAGACGGGCTTCCCAATAAAATAGTTCCATGTCGGACCTTCATACTCCAGTACCACCAAGTCCCTAAGCCATTCATTAGTTTCTATACATAGATAGGTTCTACAAAATGTACCTGTCGCTCATGTTTTGTAGAAGAAGTAGCTGAGAATAATTGTCAGGCTGCACCTGGTCTATGTTGAGAGTACAAAAGAGTCTTTTTGCGTTTTGCTTCAAAAATTTCTTTGCGCGATCAACAGGATCACCCAAGAGATTGTGCAGAGCTGCAGAAAGGCCATCCGTATCCTTGAAAGGTATGCCCTTGAATCCCAAAGACTGAGCAGCCATGACATTTTCTAGTTAATCGTCGACAAAGATGCAAGAAGCTGCCGATACTCGGAAGTTCTTCAGAAATGCGGCATAGATGGAAATGTCTGGTTTTCTGTGCTGAATAGTCGAAGATGCATAGAACTGGTCGATGATACCCCAACTATCGATTTCATCTTGGAAGCGGCCCAATTCCGGTCCTGGGATATTGGATAGACAGCAGACCTTGACTTTTGGATAAATCTGTTTCATTTCCTGGATCGCGGATATCAAGGTTTTATTTGGCTGCAAACCATCCATTATTTGCTCCAAGACTCATGTCCAGCTTTCCAGATCGCGGTTGAAACATCTAGTTACTGCCTCATAACAGTCTTGTTTCGAAATCTTGCCTCTCTCATAGTCATGCCACCAAGGAGACTTAAGAGCGGCCCTGATCAGGGTTTTTGATAGGCCTTGATCGCTTTCGGCGGTATAAGAGGCAAGTACACCGCCAAGATCCAGGACAAGAGTGGTATAGTCTGGGCGCTCCATGGTGAATGTTAAAGGAGATTCGACAAATGGGACAAGAAGTGACGAGGTAGAGGGTTATTGTTCGAGTTAGAAAGATGCTGTTGATACAATCACCTTCAATGAAGAGCCCTATCTTTGGTTATTTGGGCTGTCACAGTTCTTCCTGTCGGCCGTGTCTCGGGCTCCTCCGACATTGTGTGCCGCCATGATATTGTGTTCAACCCGATTTTGTGTCATAAACCTCGGGTGTTTTTCTCGGACTTATGACGACCCTCTATCTTGCATTCCGCCGAAACCTTCAACGCCAAATTGTCCATCAGATAACCTTATCAATGTATCCCCATGAGTCATCCCTTGACTTCCCCTTTGCTATCTGGATACATTTCCACAAGTCGATCAACGCCGTTTGCTTGGTAACTGTATTGTGTATAGGGTTCACCACGTATAAGCTGTGGAAGAAAAAAGTATTCTTTGTTACTGTGTACACAGTAGCCGGCGCTGCTATCTAGATAGTGTGCCGCTGTGAGCTGAATTGCAACATTCAGCTATTGTCAAAATTCCAATGCTATTCAAGTTGACATCGAGGGTTTCACGGCAAAATTGAGCCAAGTGTCTCTGGCAGTTCCGCTATCACGAGTATTAGTCCCTTGTTCTGGTTCACACTTTTTCATCTGGCGTTGAAAATTCGTAACCGGTAGTCAGCTCTTGGCTTATAATCCTGCTTTAGATTGTCTCGGACAATCTTGGACTGCCTTTAGTGCTTTCTGCATCATGCGAAGCAGTAAATGTAATCCGCATCTCTAAGTTTGTTCTCGTGAACAGTAACACCGTCAGTGGCTGAGATTGTCTCAAGCATGACAGCTAAAATTCCTCGTGTCTCATTCTACCTTCGTCGGGATCGGGGCCTTTAGCTAGTACTATCGCAACCGAATAATTCGTGATGTAATGCAACAGCTGGTGTAACTTGAGCGAGCTCGGTAATTAGAAGGCTGCTGGCTGGTCAAGCCATTTATTTGTCATTTTGTACAACATAAGCAAGAAATACATGAGCCTGAATGAGCCATTAGGAGACATAAAAGGGTCTCATGAGCTATTTCGGAGCTTTCGAAACCAACGTGTAAATTTGATGAGTTTGAGCAACGGTTCTTCACCAACCCGACAACTACTCGAAGCATATCTTGGCACCGGCTTGACATGGAAGTGCAAAAGTGCCCATTAGCTGTATTCCGCTATTTTGATTCTGCCTACGTGTCGGGGGGGCTGCCTTATCGAGACGTTTGTGTTGACCAAAGTTGGTACCCAGTCCTTTATCATCTTTGATGGAGCCCTGTTCTGTAAGGAATATCTCAATGGTGATATACAGGTATCACATAAAGACCCAACTGGTCGTATATCATCTCTGCATATGCATGTATAACAGAGTTAAATTGTCGCATGGCTCTTGTCCTCTTCAGGTTCATTGCTGCCCAGATCTCTCATACTTGGTGACACCTGGGAGCTCATTCTTCCTCTTCCGAGCGACTGTAACCAATTTTCGCGCTCAGATTTCTTTTTAACGACAACCGGCAAATTTTTGTATATCGAGGTTCCCGAGTTTCTGCCAAAGGTTCGTATACAAACCTGTAGCGAGACCAGATCGAGCCAGTGGTGACAGGGTACGTGGCAACTGCTATGCTCGGAAAGTCCCATATTTACGAAGTCGATCGCTTAGCACTGTCGCTGTTGGGGAATTTGTTGTTGCCTATTGGTGGATTATCTACTGTGGACACATGAGTTGTAATACTACGTAGTAAGTGTATCTCACGGCACGAATTCGTTGCCATATATGCATGTCTTGATTTTTTCGGTGCCAAGTGGTTGTAGCGTATTCCAAGCAATGCTAATATGTCTGGAAATCGACACCAGGATCTCACGGTCCCTAGCAAAATGGAACGAATGGCGTTGTATTCAATATTCCTTGGCATTGAACTCTTCCCAGCACGGAGAAAAAAAGGAAAAGATGTCAAGGTAACGGTGACAACCGGCAAACAGCCGACAGGATGCTACTTTCAGATTCTTTTCGACAGGGGCTAAAAGGAGACGCTCACGGTGCCTGCGTTGTCTGGAATGGAACATTTTAGCTCAGAGCTTAGTCCAGGGTGGTTATACACACATGCCACAAGTTCAAGGTTGCATCTTGAAAGGAAGAATACCATGCTGGATGCTACAAGAGAAACTATAAATCAGTGTCACAGCCTCGGCCCTTTGTAGATGGCTCTTCGCTTTTTGTTCAGTTTCCTACAACCGACAATTCCATGTACTTATTGCGCAACATGTTAGTCCTTGAATTTGTTAAATGAGACCATGTGGCTGTGCAATGGTGCAAGTTGGTGGTTGGTGCTTAATCGGCTGGGGTACCAATAGGGGCTTTTGCTTTTGTTTGTATCCCTTTCACCCTTTCATCTTAATATTCTTGACACCAGCAGAGTAGGGACGATGACTTGGCTCAAGCCAAGAGAGTGAAATCTGATGAAAGCGCTCTTTGGGTAATATTTTGGCATTATTACCACAATTGCCACCTTTACCGCTAACATAGGATCTCTATCAGTTTTCCAATGTTGATCCTGACATTGATCTGCTCTACAGCTTGATTTCTCGGGGCGATCCTAGGGGACCAGCCTAGTTCCTGGTCAAGGCTCTTCTAGACAGCGATAGCGGCTTCATGTTTGCGTAGCGCGCTTTTCTAAGTCAATATCCTGGTACATACTTAGCTTCAATTTGACACAAGTCACATCAGAGTCAAACAGCCAATTGGTATTACTTTGTGTCACGCTCACCTTGATCTGTCTAGAACAGCATGACAGAGAGTATGAAGAGATCTCTCGGTCGTAAGGAGCTTGCAGCGGCGTATTCCCGGAGATTTCAAGCTGAATTTAGTTAGGGCTTAAGAGATGTTTCTTCTGTTGTGGAACTCTTGTGGAGAGAGGCATTAAAACATCGGGCTTGGCACCGATATCTAGGTATTTATGCGTGACTGTGGCTGGATACTGACTGGCAGCATTGACTGATAGGGACTGATCTTTTAACCAGTCAATCTGGATTGGAAGTGAGTGAGATGACTGATCTATGAGCAAGACATCTCAAAGAAGTTGTTTTCCTAAGATTTTGGGATCCGGAGCCAAGATGTGATGTCGTCTTGAAACAGTTCAAGCTGGGGTAAAATTAGCCGAAGATCGAGTCTGTCTCCAAGCCTGCGTCACGCCCAATCTTGGGCTTTTCTGTCTTTTTTTCTGTGCTACTGCTTCAATGGTTCAAATGCTAACAAGGAATTATCACAAGTGAGATGAGATGTATGTCAATTAACAGAGCCAATAACCATTTGCTAGTATACGGTCCCATATTATTGAGTTTTCGCGTTATCGAGATAGATCGCGAAACTCAATCACACTTGAAAATCAACTCCCGATCCGCAAGATCCGGATTCACCGACTTTGCTGCGCAGAAGGTTGTCACTGGGAACATTTCATCCGGACTCACGACGACCCGTTGTCAATATCAGCTGCCGTGTTAATGCTGCTTTCGGAGCTGCTGCCGGTATGACAGGAGACGAACATGGGCTTCCATCCCAGGAATTAAACCATGCAATGCCACTATATGTCCGACAACGTTACCAACGTTAATTTGACCGCATCTTCTTAAGTTTCCATGTGACTACTACCTCGCTGTTTCGGGCGAAAGCGCCGCGAGGCCAACATAGCTTACTGCTTATGGCTAATCTCATTCTGGGCTTGGTGTTTATGCTCAAGTATTGGGACTAAACTGAATAGTGCCATAGCTAGAAAACCCCCTGTTTCAGGGTGTGCCAAGCTCCGAGGCAAAGGGTAAGCTGAGGTGACATGTCCCGTAAAGCCTCTGGGCGCTAGACGGTAATAGGTGGGAAATGACAGCCAATGTTACCTTGAAACACATGGCTTGGTGCTGGCGGAGGTCAAGCCTCCGTCGGGCCCTAAATGGCATTTCACCACTTGCTGGAAACTAAACGCAATAACCTTAAGTCCTCCGTGCCAAGAGGTAGTATGCCTGTTTAGTATCGGTACTACTATATGGAAAAGCCCACGAATGGCTGGGTGGATCCTTACATCCTACTTGAGGCCGTCGTGAGGATATAAAGGGAGCTTATCTCTATGGAGTGAAGAGGTTTACTCGACACGACTTCTGCCGCATCTACCAAAGAACACTTTCACAATGTTCAACCTTCCCTCTATCCTTACGGCAGGCCTCGCCCTTGTCAGTGCCGTCAACGCTGCTTGTGGTGATGGCTCGCCCGCTGCTGTGGTCTCTGGCTCCGGTACCTTCACTGCTACCGTCAACGGCGCCAGGGCCTACTCCGGATCCGACTACCGTCTCGCTATCCAGACCGCCATCGACCGCATCAGCAGTGGTCAACGTGTTGTTGTCCGATCCTCGGGAAGCATCGGCGCCAACACACTCACTCTTACCAGTGGCAAGACGCTTGAGGTCTGCGGTACTCTCAACGCCAGCAACAGGGCCGGCCGAGGTGCCATCGAGGTGACCAACCAGAACGATGTCAAGATCCCTTATCTCAAGATGACGGGCAACCCCTACTTCGGTCTACGCTTCTCGGGTACCCGCAACCTCGTGCTCGGCGACATCCAGATGGACCTCAGCGGCGGTATGGGTATTCGATTCGATCGCGATGCTGCTTGGAACTACGACGTTACCATTGGCACTGTTCGTGTTACTGGCGCTTCATCGCACGCTCTTGAGACATTCAAGATTGACGGTCTTGACATCACATCCGTCATTGCCAGAAACTGCGGCGAGTCTGGACTGCTGATCCAGGAGTCGCGAAATGTCTGGGTTGGCTACGTTGAGGGCAACAACGTTGGCGCTGGTACTGGTTATGCCACTCTTCGTTTTGCCAACAACAACGGTCAGCTCAGCAACGGCCAGTACACCACCACCAACGTCTGGGTCGACCGTGTCGTTTCCCGCGGTGGTGGCCGAGGTATCTTCTGTGTGTCCATGTCTGGTGCTACCGAGATTAAGCACATTGACCTCCGCGACAACGGCAACAACGCCATTCTTATCGAGAACTGTTACAACTTTGCCATTCGTGACGGTGTCATCAACGGTGGTGGCGAGGTCCGTATCGCTGCCCGCTCCGAGTTCCCCAACAACAGCGGTATCTTTGTCGAGGTTGAGGTCAACAACAACTCTGTGCGCGAGTCCCCTTGCGCGGATAACATCTTCTGGGGCCTTACTGGTAACGCCCGCAGGAACATCTGCTAAGGGACGTCCTCGTTGCTTTTTGAAGTGGCGGTTTTGGTAGCTCAAAGGGTTGGAAACCCAGAGCGCTGGAAATGGTCCAGGATTTCATGTATATAACTTATCAGGGGAAGACTGTGACATACTTGAGTTGAGATGGACTCTAAAGATAGTACATACGAACATACAAGTCCATTACTACAAACATGCTTCGAGTCGTTGATGTGATTTGTCGTCTTTTATCAACCATAAACCTGCACCTACTGCATGGTATGCTCATCCTGCTCCAAGATAATCATGCTTCAGATATTGATTCACCTTGATCTGGAAATATGGTGCATCCATAGTTGGCTCCAGGAGACCAGCTCATTGTAAGCCATACCACCATACTCTAGCCCTATACTCAACCTCTCATGCCCACAAGACTGTCCGTGTAATTTATATGGTCAATGCCGTTCTCAGATCACAAATTTCGAAGAAATCCCTCCACAATGCTTCCCAGAAATGGTCGAGTGAATATCTCCATAAGCAACGGCCTCTCATCGCTCATTGTCTTTTGACCGACAGATGTCTCAGTTATGTTGCAAAGCGTTACCAAGAGGGAACAGTGCTACTACAGCACTATAATCTCCCGCTGGAGGTTAACATAGCAAGTGCATGGCATGTGTGATGGGTAGGCGTAAGATGTAGCAATGTGTTGACTGAAACAATTCCGAGGATGTCCTCCTGCTTTTGTCTCGGGGCTTTCGAGCTCACAAAAACCCAGAGTAGGGTATATCATGAGACGCCGTCCAATAGTAACAACTCAAGTATATAGCGGCAAGATCGTCATTATTTTCGGGGAACGGTAAAGGTTCGCCGACATCGGTATGATCGTAGATCCTGAGTATGTCGGCCATTCCCAAGCCAATAACTCTACTTCACAAGCGCATCACTTTGCTACAAGCGAGGCATGTTGGTTTTTTGGCTTCTTGAGAGTTTGAAGATTCTCGAAAAATGTTTAAATTTTCCAAGAGACCGAGGACTTCTACCATGATATTGATGAGTTTGTGGAGATGTGAGTCTGTGATTGAATGCTATAGATGGGACAGTTTCCATCTCCTTTAACTGAAAACTGATTTTCTCTTTTTCCGCCTCAATATAATCGCATTGATCTTCATGAATGTCAGCCTTATGGAATATTTGGAAACCTTAATCCCATCAGTAAGATTGGCCAAGTTGAGGCGACCATCAGCCAACAGCTGGCGTCAATAGAAGCCCAAGTATCATTAATACAGTGGTTCAGAACAAAGGCATTCTCCCCGTCCGTATGGTTCTTGAAGCCTCTAATCTGTGAAAGTGTTGTGTTTACCTGTTCAGCATTAGCGTCGATCCCAAACAGTTATTATCATTCCCAAGCTTTTAGTATCAGACATGCCCATGTTCTGGAGAACTCACCTCATAAACTCTTATAAGCTGGATAGCGGCATGTATTTCATTTTTCTTGTGCCCTCGAAGCTCAAGAGAGCTCGCCATCTGCCGCAACGCCAAGCCATAAGCCTACTGATTCTTGTGTTTGAGTTGATCGTCGTGGTTGTTTGCACAAAGTGTTCCTATGCTGAGGGCCATGGCTACATACGAAATAGTAGGCTCTGTTCGGTTTAACTTTTCTCAAGCCCTTACCCATTGATAACCGGCTGTGCCTCATGCTTTGGTCGAGAAGTTATTTCCACCAGATAGATAATCTGACCAAAAGAGCACAGTTCATTTCTGGGTTCGAGCTGTCCTAACTAGTAATTCATGCAATTCCACAGTCCTTGGAAGCTGAGACGCACTAGGCCCTATGCCAGAAGGGTCACCGTGTGATGATTTTATATAGCCTATCTGTTTGGATCCCTCACTGTTAAGCCATATGGCCTGGTGTCCGTAACCCTCAAACTGAATACCGGGAGCAAGGCATTAGCCGCAGAAGTGATGTTTCTTACCGCACTTGGACGTCTTAGTCTGTGTATAAAGCAGTAGAAGAGAGGATTGCGAATACATACACCCTTCTTGCGTTTCCGATAGGTGATGCATCCTTTGGATCTTCCCGGCACATCATCCATACTAGATACCAAGATTATAACAACGTCGACTGATCAGATTTAATGTGCCTTCTGTTATTATCTACCGGATTTGTCTTCAATATGGTGACTACCTACCTAGATAGATATATCAGAGGCTCACTATCAGCGAAAGAGTCTGGCTGTGGCCGTGATGCCGTAGGGCTGAAGCTATAATAGCAACCGCCATCCAGTGACGAATTATGCGCCAACCTTACGGCCACCGTTTCACAGGTAATGATGGGATTGAACTAGTAGTTTAAATTCTACAGCAAACTTCGTTGCAACACATCAAAGGACGATGACAGCATTGACTCTTCGGCGCAGATTGACTCAGTATAATTTGGCTCCAAAGATCTATACCAAGAAATTAGTGTTTCTCAAATCGCATTCGCATTCTGGATATGTTTCAACACCAAGAAAACTGTAACTGCTCATGATCTTCTACCATTTTATCTAAAAGCGGCTTCAATATGCGCCAGAGACTACTTGTGATCGACTGAAGTCGCATTGTAGAGTTGAAATCTAGTCTAGAAGAGGATCAGAATTCTCCCCTGAATGTTGGCTATATATCCTCAGCTCTCCACAATATTATACTAAATATCTTCAGATATACTTCATCATAACTGCTTCAACCTCTTGATCATAAGAACAAAAAAGCCACTACCTAAGAATCTTCCCAATAACCTACCATGGCCCCTTCCACTCGCCCCAGCTAAAGGCGGCATTGCCAAAGCTTGCAAAGTTTACAACCCCCTAGGCATCTCTAAAGCTTACAACTTTGTCTTATGGTTCAGCTTTGCTGGCGTTTTATTCGGGTCCTCCCTTGCTCTAACGACTCTCCTCGACTTCAACGGCATCTACAGCAGCACTCACAATGCTGGTTAGGTGCTGGTCCTGGTGAGGGTTTCTCTTACAACCAAAAGAGGCCTTTACAAAATTGACATCAAGTTACACCTGTAAACAATTTTACGTGCTGCTTTGCTTGTTGTCATTGAGTTCGTGCCTTTCATTAGGTATAAGGCTATCCTACTTCATTACGTGAATGCATATATCGTTATCATTCTCGCTGCCATTGGAACAGTGGGCACTATTCTCACGGCGCCCATATCTTTTGGTGGTTCTCTCTCCATCGAATGTTGAGTTGGGGCTCTCGCCATCATGTTCCTTGAGTCTCTAACATTGGCGATATGGAACATCAAGTGTCCTCGAACAGCATCATGCTTGGATGCTTCGTGCATGGTTCTACGTACGTTAACATGATTTGTATCTCTATTCTCTTCAACTAACCAAAGCTAGGCTGGATCCATCATTACTGTACGGATAATCATGATCATCTCCGCTACCATTATGTCAAATACCCCAAGTTCCCACAAGTCCATGCGATGCGCTAAGGTCGCCTCTTTTTTACGATGACAATACTTCTCTGGTAGTTAAATACCCTATTTGCAAAGATTTTGATGTTTGGGTCGCGGTTCAAGGCGATATGGCAGGGTCGAGTGCTGAGCATATTGCTTCTGCTCTTTCTTTGGGCTTTGATCCAGGTATTTGACTTGCTTTGGCTATTCACTTCATTGGGATTGAAGTTTATGTATACAGGGCCTGGCCATCTTTTGTCATACCCTACAAATAATTACTTACTGATACTTCTACATAGCTTCATTTAATGCCGGCTGAGGCTAAGTGTCTTCGCAAAATCTCGTTCCAGCGCCAACAAGAGAGAGGATACAAGCATCCTGGCCGTAGTGATCTAACAGCAGACTGAATCGGTGATGCAGAGAAATGGGCGCCAAAGTATGATACAGATGAATACTCAATTGTTAAGAGATATGACTCTGGCTCTACAGATATGGCTGTCGCTTAGAGACTGATAAAGCGAGGGGGTGAAATGACAAGGATAGATCAGTTCTACATGAGTTGAGAACTTCTGTGATAAATCACCGTATTTCAACAGAACGATTCGTAAGACTTCACATATTTTTCCATGTATGTAAATTCTGTAATTATCACCAAGCCACTTTATCGAGCAAGCCATGACTCATGTGGCAATAGGGAATTCCGTTAGATAATCATAAATTTCGTCTACACAAGGACGTCAACTATTCAAATCACAATCGTTAAGGCGTTTAAAAAAAAAAAAAAAGATATCTCAACTTCATAACGTCGTCCACACATTACCCTTTGTGTAATATCAGTGCTCTTCCTTCCTGTCCAGCTTTCCAACCAGTTTACCGCCGTCAAGAATGCTACCAAACATGGCAGCTTCGAAAAGATAGTTGACTTGCCAGGCGTGGTGGTTTGCGTGGGCGATAAGCCAGACCATCTCGAGCACACGACCCTTTGAGAAGAGCTTGGCCATCCTGAGTCGAGATCCCTCGGCAAAGTCTAATTCACGAGCCTCATCGACCTTGCCAGCCCTGACATACTCCAAAGGACCTAGGACGAGATACCACCAGAGTTCCTTGAGCAGAGGCTCGTCTTGATTGCGATCAAGATGGTCATGTACATGATCACATGTGTCTTGACCATTGCATGCGTGTTTGGAATCCAGGGGTCTGCTGAAACCAGTGAGGCGGAAGTCCTTGTCAAAGACTTCATCAAAATCACCCTCGCTTTGAGGCTGGCCAGATGTCTTTCTAGCCTTTGACCAGCCCAGAATAGCACGACGGAAGAACATGTGCCGGTCATTCTGGATATGCCAAGTGTATAGCGCGGAACACATCCTGGCCACAGGCTCATGCCATCTTTGAGTGAGCATTCTCGCGCCCATGACAGCGTAAGCATCGTACACTCTTCGCAGCACGTCTTCGCTTACGATGCCTGTGTCAGTGATGTCGGTGACATTCAGGAACGAGTTCATGACCTCTGAGTTAATGAGGTCACATCCCACATCCACGACATCGGTTCCTGGCGAGCTGAAAACTAGATCGGCCATGACAGCGCCGGGGTCAAAACCTCTCGCTGTCGCTTCAGCAGCCATGCCTAGCAGACTACTTTCGGAAAGGGAAACGATCTGTGCGGTACGCCTGTCCAGACGAGCAGAACGATTCAACAGATTACTTTTGTTCTTCTTCTCGAGGGCAATTTTGGCCTGGATGTACCGCTTGCCAATGGATACGGCGTCACGACGTTCACGACCCCCCGGGGTGCGTAGGGCGTGGGGGTCTCCAAGGCCCTTCTCCAGTAGTGGCTCAAGGTTGGGGAAGACGTAGTTGTAGCCGTGCTCATAGTAAAAGGCCATGTCTGTAACGTAATTGGAGAACATAGTAGATGAGTCGGCAGCACCCATGAGAAGACTGGCAATGCCACAGCCAAACAATGCGTTTGTGGTCTTCAAGGCTTCAGGCCATCCCTCAGCTCCAAGGATGTGGAGGATCTCATCTGAAACAGGGCTCAGCCCAGCGCCCTTGGGCGGGAGCACATTTCCGATCGCGTGCTGAGACTGCTTCCATTGCTCGAGTTCAGGGGAGAGTTGAAGTTGAGTAGCCCTGGGGCCTGTTCCAGGATTGGAAGACAACGTGTCTTGGCCCGAAGCCCCTGAAGCATCCTCGACGTCTTCAAACACTTCACTGACAAAATTTCGTGCCTGATAGGACAATCGTTCGAGATCAGCAACTGTGCCATCGCCGATGAGGCTTCTGGCCTCCGTATATCCGGCATGAACAGGGTGATTATTGGGCTGCCGGCGCAAGATCTTTCCGAGCCTACGGCTTCGGAGACCCTTGCCCCAGAAATACCGCGGAATCTCAGTGGAACTGTCGTTGGAAGCCTGTTCCTTGTGGCTTTTAACTTTGATCTTGAGCCCATTGAGGTTAAACTCGTGCCAGTAGTTCTGTTGAGGCCAGGGTAGACACCAGGGGAAAGACATTCTGATCGACAAGGGGAGATTGAGATGGATTGGTAGTTTACGAGATTCTCAGAGTCCGAGCGTAATTTAGGTCCTAATCGTGTGGATTGAAGTTTCTTTTATATCTTCAGATTCTCACCAGGATTACATGATTAGTAGCGGGAGAAAAGGCCGCAGCTACAGAACCTGCAGAACCAACAGGACCAACAACCAACAGACGTCTCGTGAGGGTGACGAAAAGGACCTGTCGTTTCTTGATGTGAAATCCATGGCATGATGGGCTCGCTATTCTTTCACCTGGGTTGTCTCCGTGAGGGATTACATCTAGGGTATAGATTGACAAGGCAGGGATAACATCGTCGAGGGCTACTAGTCTCCACTGGCCCCATCTTTGATGACAAGGGATTTGGCTCTACGATGAACAAGACTGGTTTGAAGATCATCGAGAGGTGTGATGTACGAAAAGCCGAGGAAGTTCGGGGACCAACAACCTGGTGACAATGTTGCTGTGATTTACGTAGTCAAAATGTCTCACGATAACCTCAATGAGACACAAGCGACGATTGTGACGGCATGTTCTAGTAATCTAGATTATAGGGGCTTAGCCGAGCCGGTGAGTTCCTTGGCCATTGATAGCAGCCGATGCTGACAAAGAAAAGATCATGCAAATTTGAAAGATATGGTCAAAGATAAGCACAAAGACGATGTTAAGCAAAACGGCCATGCTCAACTGTCGCGGTAGTGTTTGCCGATACTACCCTTAATGCGGTATAACGCGAGACTTGGGCGACCCAGATTACAAGGATCAATACGTTGGACCTGGCAACACGTGAGAAGATCGGCTCCCACTCTGCACAAGATCATCGACAGGCCAGACGAACGCTTGCCAAGTTAGGAAGAAAGGGATGCATGTCTCGTCTGCCGAGGAGAGCGGTGAAAGGTCACTCAGGATGCCCACACACAAGACGCGTTGTCTTGGAAATTGAAAAGCTTGAATTAAGTGGCGACAGTATTTGATGCATCTAGAAGCATTCGATGCATTCGGCTCGTCCTTCTCTGTCTGAAATGTGATATATCATAGTCAAAGTTTCAAAGGGTCCAGCTAGTCCTTTTCATCTGCCGAAGAAGTCAATATCGTTATGATGATGGATCTTGATGACATCACGCTAATCTGCCTTCAGCTGAATGCTCACCGAGTTACATTCACTTAATCCTGCGCTAGCAACCAACACAGCAGCCAAGAGCAAGCCAAAAAATGAGCGGGCCGAACCTCCATCGCCAACTCCGCTTTACCATGGCACGTTTATCGAGGCCTTTGAGTTTATGACAAGCATTATATGACCACGCATAAGGCATGAGATGGAACTTTAACCCCAAAAACGGAGCTAAGCTAGAAAAGATATCGATCGATTCATACTTGATGGCTGAAGTTAAGTTGGGCTTCAACGACAAACACGAGCTTTGACGTTTGAAAGGGATGGTATTTGTTTGGACAACGGCATAGATGCCATTAGCTGACTAGCTCAGCATCCTTGTCCGTCGATTCATTCCTGTTATATCCAAACCCGGCATTTCAGGTGGAACAAACCCTCTTAGGCGACATTCCAGGGTCTTGGCAGGTTTTTTTTCGTCTCAAGCCAAAGCCCCCAGCTGACCACGTTTTGTCCATTGTTAAAACAAGTAAGGATACCGTGTTTCCCCTCACATATGCGGTCTGCTGCTTGCTCCATTATTCATTGTAACATTAAACCGACCCTTCCTCCCTGCAGAAAAGTTGCTGCATACAATACGACACGACGGGGCAAAGCCAAGACAAGTAAAGGCAGTCTTATGCATCAGACCAGACCAGACCAACTTGAGACAAACGGACAGAAAGAGTAACTAATGGCTCCATACGACGGGTTATCATCGATCCAGTACCGTCGACTAGATCTCGCGGCTCAAGAAGTGAGATTGATCGAGCTCCAGCCTTCAACAAACAACGACGTCAACGAGCGAGTTGTATGTCGTCTTGTACACGACAAGTTATCCAATTCGCCTGACTTTATTGGTCTATCAGCCTTATACGGTGATATCACAAGCACAGAAACTATCTTGCTCAACAACTCAAAAGTTGCCATACCATCTGACCTCGCCGAAGCGCTCCGCTATGTCCGCGATGTCTTTCTAGGCCCACGATGTCCTGCCGCTGGCGACTCAACCTCGACGCTCGATGAACAGCCTGAGACACCCATCAACAAACAACAATCGCACCAACAACCGTCGCCACCACCCACGCCCACCAAGAGACCTCCCGGCTGGCTCCGATCATTCCTCAGGAAACTCGTGGACCCTGGCGCATCGCGATCTGATAAGCCACCTCTGCGCGTCTGGATCGATTTATTATGTATCAACAAGAGAGACCAGCGTGAGGAGGCTGAGAGCCGCTCACACATGGCGCGTGCCTATCGTGAGGCCAGACTAGTCGTTGGCTGGCTAGGCCCTAAAGATTCAACATCGGATCTTGCAATCGACATCATCAGAGCTTGGGATAGATGCATGCCTCCAAGTTTCGGAGAGCCCGGTGATCGTGAAGCCAACCCCAAGAACTACGCCCCTATTCTGCAATGGATGGGTCCTGTTGCTCATCTCAGCGACATTCCCGAGGGTGTGACGGACCCGACAGAGGTTCCTACCTACAAGGCCATCTCTAGCTTTCTCAACAGGCCATACTTTCGGAACACGTGGATCCTCGATGATATAGCCATGGCTCGGTTCCCAACGTTTATGGTGGGTGATGGCATCGTGTCTTGGATGCAGATATTGCGTCTCAACCGCGTCAACGAAGATATCAAGGACCATGGCGCAGAAATGTTTCCAACTCATCTACGACCTCTGCTCGAATACATGCCTCTTGGCAGTGTCTACACATTTCTCAAAGAGTTTGATCGTCGTCAGAAGTTGGAGGAGCAGCGACCTGTACCTCTCAGGATCACTACGCCGGCGAGTTCGATAAGGAGTTCAGTGTCAATGACTGCTTTAAAGCCCAAGCAAAGATAGGAGTACGAGTGTTTTTATTTCCTTTGTTTGATAGTCTCATAATTCTTATTACGATGGGCTGGTTACCGGGCTGGTTATGTTATTATGAGGTCTTTGTAAACCGTACGCTGTGTCATAGGATATCCCAAGATAGGAACTGCAAGTATACCCTTTTGTCAGAAATGCCAATTTTACAAGGCTCTCAGAGCATTTTATTATAATTCACAAGTCTCGAGGACGTATTCTACTGTGAGATCTGCCACAAGTGAGCAAGTTTCGGGCCATGTTTGGTATGGACAGCTACGTCAATCAGAGATCATGCTCTAGACGAGAATCGAGGCAGAATTGGTAGAATGTCTCACTTCAATAACGTGGTGAGTCTTACCTGACTCGGGCTCATTCTATAAATAGTGGCATAAAGTAAAAAGCACCGCGCCCCAGAAATAACCAAAGCCAAGTCTACCAAGCAACGCCAAGTTGGGAGGAATGTAGGATCAGGTTTCAGCCACCAAAAACTCCGATATCGGACTCTGACGGCTGTAATTCCCAAGATACTGATTGGTAGACGATACGAGCCTGGCTTGTTCTAGACGTCAACAATCATATCCGTCAAAGTCAGTATGTGTGCCCCTAGTAGAAAAAAGAAACAATGGGGTAAAGTAAGGCTCTGAGACTTCCTAGGCGTGCATCTAGATTGAACGGGATCACCCGGTGATTTATCTAGAAGATCAGCTACGTTCACTTCTAGAACAAGGAGAGTAAGACATTATAGCCTGAGAGGCTTGGCAAATGGCTTTCGTGTGATCATGTTTGCTTGTAAAACTCGCGTTGAAGAATCAAGGCCGAGTTTTAGCCAAAAGCGTAGACTGTTATCTAGCAGATAAGCGTAAGATATTCGGATGTTCCGATCCTTCGGATGAAGGCAGAATATCCGGATGTTGGTCGTATACTGTTGGTCAAGTATTCGGATGTTGGTCAAGTGTTCGGATACTGCCAAGATATTCGGATGCAGCCAAATCATCGGATGTTGGTACAAGGTTCGGATGCTAGTCAAGTATTCGGATGCTCTAAGCTGGTTAGTGCTGGAATGTCTTGGCTAAGGCATCATATAGAGTGATATTCGAGGTGTTCCTAGATGTTGATATAGGAACAATATTCTTGATTCAAACTCTTCTAGTAACTAAAATCAACATTGGCAATAGGAGTGGTAGAATTCGGAACACCATTTGAACCTATTGACTGAGTATCGTTTGTCGTGATATCGTCCCCGGTTTGAGAAGATATGGCATTGTTGGATGTCAAATTGGTCGTCAATTGCAGAGGCCCAGGCTGTGAAGCTTGTCCATTTGCTGTCCAGCCCGTATTGCGCATCTCTTGAAAGCTCCAGCTGGGGTTGAAGCCCGGACTATCCCACGCGTGTCTCACTCTTTCATACATCTCGTCTATCTGCTCCAATGTCATCCTGCTAGTCTCAAATACCATGAGCCAGACAAAGACAACAGCAAGGATGCAGAATGCACCCCATATGAAGAAGATCTTGAGTCCAAAGGCATCGGCACCTCTTCCCAAGATGAAGGGCGGCGCATAAGCTACTGCAAAATTCAGAAGCCAGTTTGCCGTAGTCGATACTGACATGGCTTTGGCTCGAACTTTGAGAGGAAATATCTCCGAAGTGACCACCCAAGCAACTGGACCCCAAGATGCTGCGTAAAAGAAGACGTTGATAGCACAAAACACAACGAGAACCATGTTGGAGGCGTTGCCTAGGTCCCCTTCTGTCATGTTGTCGCTAGCTGTGGACACAGCTGCTATGACAAACTGACAAACTGCCATACCTAGAGCGCCAACCATGAGAAGCTTCCGTCTTCCCCATGACTCGATAACAACGATTCCAGGTATTGTGGAAACGGTGTTGACGATAATCATGACGAGATTCATAATAAAAGGATCGTTGACACCAGAGGTGTTGAAGAAGGTTGTGCCGTAATACATTACGAAGTTGATACCGGTCAACTGCTGGAGCATTTGCAGCCCACATCCAGTCAAGGTCCGGCGCCCTAGATACGGGCTTCCTACAAACAGGTCCTTGTAGGTATCATGGCCTAGTGTTAACTCATATTGGTGATTGGCAATTATTTCTTGAAGTTCATTGACCAGAGCGGGATGTGTGATATCAAGTCTGCGGAAACGACTCAGGGACAGACCCGCATCTTCGTTGCGACCTTTCTTGACTAGAAAGCGAGGAGTCTCGGGGAGTAGGAGAATACCGCTGGCAAGGATAAGGCCAGGTACTAATTGGAGTCCGAGTGGGATGCGGTACGCGGCATCACTGTCTATGCGAGAAGTGATGACGTTGATTATAGTTGCAGCTAGGATTCCAAATGTTATGGAGAGCTGGTAGGCACAGATAATACTGCCTCGAATCCACTTTGGTGCTGTCTCTGACTGGTAAAGAGGAACGAGGACGGATATAGCTCCCACGGCGACACCAGCTAGTGATCTGTGTGGGGTGAATCGGTGAGTATCATATAAAGCACTGACGGAGGCTGGTCAGGACTTACCTGCCCACTAGCAGCATTGGGGTTGCCTGTGCACATACTTGAAATATGCCACCAATGCAGAATGTGCCGACGGCTAGAAGTAGGGTTTTTCGTCTGCCGAGACTATCGCCGGCTGGAGCTGCAATAATAGCACCGACGACAGCTCCGCCGCTGAGAATGGCTACTATGAGTGAAGAATCCACGGGGCACAGATCAACATGGCCATTGTCGTCTCTGCAACTTTGATCGGTGCTGAACTGAGTCTGGAATACGTCCATTGCGAGGATACCGTTGATGACCCTAGGAATGCGAGTAAAGGTTTATGGTTAGCCAGGATTGAAGCGAAATATAGGCAAACTATGTTGAAATAACGTGAGGACTCAGAAACGGCAGTCAACCAGACTTTCTCTGCTCAACAGATGTGAATTCGTCAATTACTTAATTGAGAAAAGATTGAACGTGATCAAAGTCATTGTAGTTGTCGCGTGATTTCCAAGTTACTTATGGTTCAAGGTTAGGCCAACATAGCAAACAACCAACAGCAGAAAACTCAGAACGTAAGCAAACATACGAGAGAAATTTGATTCAAACTCACCCCAAATCATAGCCAAAAAGTAAGCCACCTGACGCCACAAACAGACCGACCATGATAGCCCGTATCGAAGAGCCAGCAAAGTTGTCGGGCTTGTGCCAGCCCATGGCGAGGACCATGGTGAGGGATCATGGACGTGGAGTGATTGTGTTTAATTGGTGAACTGTAGTGGATGAATGGTGAAAAAGAAGTCATGGACTGATGGCCGCTCAGGGGAACTCTTGGCCAATAAGGGGACCAAGTTGTGATGCGGAGTAGGCCTATGACGATTGGTTTCTGCAAGGCCTTGTCACTGGAACTATACCCTTCAAGCGATAGTCTGGGCCGAGGCTGAAGAGACGTGTTCCCTGTTGGCTCTGTCTTCTCCAGGTTACCCACTCTAAGGACAAACTAAAGCTGGGGTTGTCAGACCCTTGATGCCGGGCCCTCGGACTTTTCCTTCCGAAACTGTTACGCGTCAGAACGCGTTGAGAAGGGGTCAGTCAGTTCATCTGACTTGGGGATACGGATACTAGATATCAGTTTGTGTTGAACTAGCAGATCTGAAGAAACTTGGTAGATATGCTAAAGGCCATGGATTGTTTACCCTATGATACTGACGAATAGTACTCTTGTAACATTCGACTAATGGCTGCCCAGATGTACATATCCTCTAGGGTGCGAGGTAGTTCAACAAAACTTGCTCCAGCTTCAAGCCAAGCCCGATGTAAAACTGCACACAATCTAGATATTATTATCAAACCACTTCCGTAGCCTTATGGTTTATCCGTCTATTCATGCAATGTTGACCCATCCAGCCAACTTTATCCCTCTGATAACATCCAAGACATTAAAACTTCCGATCATCAAAAGTCTCAAACTTCTCACTAAGAATCTTCCTCGTCAACTCCATCAATTGCTCGCCGAGCTGCTCGTTCTGCCCAAGCTCGCTACCCGGCTCTGGCACCGCAGGAGGGCATATATACTCTCCCGACTTGTCGGTAACAGTCGCGGCGTACACGGAGCTGACAGCACCCTCGAACTGGTCCTTC
This sequence comes from Fusarium guadeloupense, assembly GCA_021655865.1. Classification (NCBI taxonomy): domain Eukaryota; kingdom Fungi; phylum Ascomycota; class Sordariomycetes; order Hypocreales; family Nectriaceae; genus Fusarium; species Fusarium guadeloupense. The sequence continues at coordinate 199,085 of JAJJWM010000135.1, forward strand.
TTGAAGGGTTCCATACCGGTCGACATGGCGTAACCAGCGAGCGGATACCTGCAGTGCAAATTAGCCTAGGTGCATGAAGATGTGAGAAAATGTACATACGCTTCATGAATATGTTGAGTGCTTTGTCTGGTGCTGACAAACCCAGGATGGGTAGCATTCACCAGCACTTTAGGAAACCCGGCCTTGGTGACATGACGATCAAAGTACCGGGTGTACAAGAGGTTTGCTAGCTTGCTCCGGCCATACTGAGGGTTGGGTCCTAGATCCTGGTTGAGCTCGTCTAAACTCTCAAACTTGACATCGCTGGGTGCGCCTTGGTGAGCGTTGGAGGCAAGGTTGACGATTCTCACGGTACCGTGCTGCTCGGCCGTCTTCTTAAGAAGTTCGAGTAGATAGGAAGTCAAAAGAACGTGACCAATGTGATTCGTAGCCATATGCTGGTCAACGCCGTAGGGTGACAGCTGATAGCTCTGAATTCCTCGGCCTGCGTTGTTGACCAGGATATCCAAACGGTCCGTCGAGTTCTTGATTTGTTCAGCGGCCTTCTTTGTCTCGGCCCAGTTACTCAAGTCACACTTGATCCATTCAGTGCGGTCTGCCTTCTCTTGGCCGAGCTCTTCGGCGACAGACTTCTTGGCACCGTTAACGACCTCTTCGGATAAGGAGAGGATGAAGAGCTTGCTAATGTCGTGATTGAGAAGAGTGTGAGTGATGCCATAGCCGATACCTTCACTGCCACCGGTCACAACTGCGACCTTACCAGAGAGATTGGGCGTCTCTGAAAGCGAGAATTGGTGAGTGCCGAGCTCCTGAGCTTTGCCGCCAAAGTTCTCAGCCAGAGTGTTCTAGGAAGTGTCAGCGGCTATGAGATCAAATCTTGAGAATAGAATTTCTAGTTGTTTTACCTTGACGCTATCAACTACTGAAGACATGGTGCTAATTTGTGTTCTTTTCCAGAAGAGAGAGTTGTTGGTTTGTAGTTGAATTATAGGGACCTTCGTAAAAGTTGATTGAAAGGATCGGTATAACAACCTTGAAGTAATTCTTTTTCCACAAGATAAATTTAGAGTTTTCATTTACAACAATAGTAAGTAGATTAAAGTCCTGGCTTTTATTGACGACATTAAATCCTTAGATATACTGGGTAATACAAGACTCAATGAATCACCACTCTCCACCAAATCAATGACGTACATCTCACCACGAATGATGCCCATAAGCGGCTCGAAACAAATGCAGTCATGAAGACATACGTGGCTTGATTTGAATTTCTTTTTCTTAAGTGTACGTACTGCAACCACGTGGCAAGACAAGGTGGAATGCATGGGCACTATTCAAGACCCGGCCGAGACGACTCAAGTAGCTCGGCAAGGCTGACGTTTACATAACATTATCACATGTTACAGTGCGGCCTGAATACTTCCTAGTACTTGTTCTCGAGTAGAGAATGAGAGGAGGATACCCGGCACATGGTAATGCCAATATAATATTTCCCAAAGCTCTACTGAAGAGTGAGAGGAAAGTTCTATGCCTTTCCACCAGCTGTTGCTTGCAAATTTCGAAGTGCTATTCTCAGTAGAACCACAGAGCAACTGTTTATACATCAAAAGCGAATTAAGAGACTGTTTAGTCGTATAAGAGAATTATAATTAATGAAATCATGGATAATTATACACCGATCCTACTATTACCAATAGCCTTAGTTTCACCTGCCATCCTACATAAAGAGGACCATGACAGCTGGAACAGCCATCAAGAGGCCACTGCGGACCACGTTTCCACCACTCACAGGAACGGGAGGGGACGAAGGAGCACTGCCAGCAGTCGTGGCGGCGGGTGTCTCGGCCACAGGCTCGCCAGGGATAGAGACCTCAGGGACAGAGACGGGTGTAGAGATGATGGTGTGAACAATTGGGGTTGTGTGCGCAACCGGGGTTGTGGTTGTATTAGCAATGGGGGTTGAGACAACAGGAGGAACATAGGAGCCGGTAGGGATGGCGACACCGGGAACACGAGTCGAAATAGTTCCGTTGCCGTGAGGGTAAGGGATGCTCTCGACAGGAGGAAGCACAGGCTTATCACCAGTAGGCTTCTCGGGGACGACGGGGACTTCGGAAGTAGCAACCTCGGGAACACCAGCAGTGGGAGTCTCAGTGCTGGGTGTCTCCTGGGCGTCGGTGTTGGGGGCATCAGAGCTAGGAGCTTCAGGAACCTTGGCACTGGAAGCAGCAGAGCTGGGAGCCTCATAGCCCTCAGTGCTAGGAGCAGAGGTGGTCACGACGTGGAAGCCAGAAGTAACCTCAGAGGGCGCAGCAGAGGTCTCGGCAGGAACCTCAGACGTGGGGCAGTAGGTGGTGGTGTCGACGATGGTGACAGTAGGAGCAGGAGGGGGAGTGGTAGGAGGCTGGAAAGTGCTGGTGGTTGGCGTCTCGCAGGGCACAATCGTGGTAAGAGTGTCGGTGATGGTGGTGACAGGTTCGGGAGCTGAGCTGGTCTGGGCCGTGGTAGTGGCTGGGACAGCACCGCTCTCGGTCGCAGGGCAGACGTAGGTGCTCTGGACGATGGTGGAGGTGATGACCTTTTGGGTATAACGAGCAGGACAGTTGACGACAGATGCGGCACAGCTTGTAATGGTGTATGCGCGAGTAGACGTAACAGTGCTGGTGATATCGCCAGTAGGAGATCCATTGCCACTGCCAGGAGCGCCAGTGGTCCCAGGGTTGGCAGGAGACCCATCAGCACCAGTTTGTTGGCCGACAGGAATGGCACCGGAGGCAGCATCACCATCAGTAGGGTCAGAGCCAGAAGGACCTGTAGCCTCGGGACCAGCGGGGCCACTAGACGTAGGCTCGTTACCAACAGGGAGGGCATCTGAAGCGGTACCACCATTGGCAGGTGAAAAGCCAGCAGGTCCAGTAGTCTCAGGGCTGGCAGGGGAGCCAGCGATGATTGTCTCAGACTCGACGCCGTTGTCATTGGAGGGAGTTCCTTGGTCAGCAGAAGGATCGTCAGTAGCCGCGGCACCGGCAGGGCTGGTAGGGTTCTCGATGTTTCCGTTAGCAGGAAGAGTAGAGAGCGAGATGATCTCAGTCTGAGTCTGAGATCCCGTGCTACCGTGGCGCTCAAGGAAGAAGCCAGTGGAGCCACGGTTGGGCTGGCAGGCCTTGGCCTCGGCAGCAGTAGCGAGAGTGATGGTCAGAGTGGGGGCAAGGCTGATGTCGAGGATATCGCCAACTTCAACATCGAGCTCGATAGCAAGACCAAGAGTGAGAGCAATCACCTCGTCGACGGAGACGGCGCAGTTGTCGCTGCCAATAAGAACAGCAGTGTAGTCGAAAAGGCTGACCCAGACGGCAATCTTGGCACCAGCCTCGATCTCAAGGACAGGGATGTCAAGGTCAGCCGAGAGGTCGACTTCAGATCGAAGACGGAGACCAAGCTGAAGAGCCACCTCGGAAGACAGGTCAACCTCAGCACCGACACCAATAGGCAGAGCCTTGGTAACAAGTCCTTCGAGAGAAACATTGACAATCTCCTTGGTCAAGAGAGAAATCTCAACAAAGGCCTCTTGGCCGAAAGCGAGGTACACTCCGGCAGAAAGATCGATAGCAGCATCGACGCCAATGACTAGGTCAAGAGCAAGTGCAGCGCCAGCACTAGCCTCAAGAAGACCAGGGATCTCAAGATCAAGGGCGGGAGAAGCGAAAAGCTCAATGGATTCATGGACGGCAGCCGAGGCAGAGATGTCAACCTCGACGTAGGCCTTGATATCGCCAAGGCCAACTCGGATGCGAGGCTCCTGGAGGAAGCCCTTGACAAGCTCAAGCTGAACGTCACCAGAGATCTGAGCCTTGGGAAGGTTGAGGCCAAGGCTGATGGCAGGCGATGACTCGGTTGCGGGAGCGGCAATACTATACTGGTGTTAGTTATTACGTGCTATGCAGTCTTGACAAAGAATACGTACCCCTGGAAGAGAGTATGGTCTCTCCAGCTGTTGGCCAGGTTCCAGGCCGAGGGGATCTTGCTACTGTGCTTATCGCCATTTCCACCAAGTTTGAGCTTGTCGGTGACTCCGCCAAGAGTGTTGCCAACTTGGCCAAGCGGCTCGTCTTGAGGCTCATCGCCAGTTGGCTTTTCTCCAAGTACATCACCAGCAGGCTTGTCTCCAAGTACATCACCGGCTGGCTTATCGCCAAGTCCACCAAGAGTGTCGCCCACAACCTTTCCGGGAGCCAAATCACCACCAAGGCCGGGTAGTAAGTGAGGAGAGGCCTGGGCCAAAGCCGCAAGACCTCCCAGAGTGGGAAGCAAACTAGAAAAGTGCATATTCAAGATCTCAAAACAAAAGTAAAGAGTGACTGGAGCAACAATGTCTCCAAAGATAAAAGAGAGTGATTAGAAAAGAGTGCTGAAAAGACTGCGATGTAACTGAACAAGAAACAAACTTTGGCAGCAGACGAGCTGTATTTCTATAGTGTTTGCACTTGATATTAGGGGCTACGTGTATAATCCTCAGCATCATATTCGATTGGCAGCGGACCGAATCTCCTTTCCAATGTTACCTCGACAAACCGCAGAGGGAAGTGAGTTGGAAGCAGTCACAATTATATCCGGCGATCGCTATTTCGGACCCTTGAGACTTGTGCATGCTACTTTTCTTCAACAGGGAATTCTCCTGTCAAACCAACGCCGCTAAGTGTCGCTTGCGGATCAGGGTAGTATCATGTGGCCCGCTGATCCTCAAAACCCTGGACTTGGGTAATTTATATGGAGTAGAACAAATTGTTTTGTTTACTCTCCACGTGTTGTCAAAATCAACTATCACCATCTCGTTTCGTGTTTCATATCTGATTTATACGTCATATCAGTCTTCTTGCTGCACTTAATGATTTTCGGATGATTGACATCTCGCTCTTGAAACACGGTGGATCTAGAGGCCGCCTCGAGCTATTTTGATCCTTGAATCTTCCAAAGCCAAGTCTGCGATCTATAATAGATTGACTTACCTGTTGAAAGTAGTGACGTCTTTTGATTTAGCCGATGCCATGTCTGGCTAGACCTAGATAGCGACCAAGATAAGGATCTGGACATGCCAAGCATCAACTGAGCCTCATCTAGGTGCTATGTAGTCAAAACGACTTGTAGTCTCCTTGGCTGAGAGGCATGTTATCTACTTCACCGTTCTGGGCTCCAACTTTCGACAAAAGCTGTGAGCCAAAGCAGCGTAAGGTGCCGCGTAACAACTAGCCTCCCTTTTCTCCTATTTCTATTCTTACATGGTATTCTACCACTCACACAGGAGAGATTACTTACATATGATCGACCGTAGATTGTCCTATAAGCTGATGCTTGACAGGATGAGCAGGGGCTGGTGGATCAGCACGATGCGACTGTCGATCTTGGCATGACGGCGTTGAACAGCGCTGAGCTACTGTAGGGTGAATAATGGGTTGGATGTCTTTCTGAGGGTTTGATATTCAAGAATCAGACAGACAATATTTATTATAAAAGGGTCGATGGACAATGCTTGCGATAGACAACATATTATAGGTGCAAAGTACGTGTGCCTCGTGCAGGTATTGGAATCTCGTTTAATCAAGTTTAGGAGAATTGATGTACTATTTAAAAACCAATATCATTGAACTATAACTATTTCGTATCAATATTTCAAATGTCCTTTCCTACGTGTTGGCTGTTCTATTATCTAGGGTGGTCTATCTAGCAAGTATTTCAAGATTCATTAACCGGACAAGATGTAAATCTACAACTCTTCATTTCGGTCCTCTTCCTTCTTCGGAACACCATCAAGGCCCTCGAAAAGATCAACTCCCCAGCCCTTACCAGGGTTGAGGAATCGGTACTTCTTATCCTGGTCCGCAACTTGAGCGAGCTCATTGTCGGTGAACTTGATCTCTTGAGAGCCGAAGTTCTCATCAATGTACTTCTCATGTGTGCTCTTAGGAATCACAATAGTGCCTCGCTGCTGTCCCCACGCAAGCACCGTCTGCGCGACTGTTGCGTTCTTGCTCTCGGCGAGCTTCTCCCAGAAAGCGTCGTGCAGGATGCTGGGGATATCGGGGTTGTATGTAGGGTTGGTGTTCGCCAGTGGAGAGTAGGCGATAACCTTGATGTTCTCCTTGTTGTGGAAGTCGACAAAGGACTTCTGCTGGAGATAAGGGTGCGTTTCAAACTCGTGAGCATAAGGTCGGATAGTGGCGATGTCGAGAATCTTCTTGATGTCCTTGGGCGAAAAGTTGGACACGCCGATGTGGCGAGTTAGACCAGCGCGAACAAGTTCCTCCATGGCGAGCCAGGTATCAACAATCGAAGTGTCGTTGTCTAGCTCTTTTGTGCCAGGAACAAAAGCCACAGGCCAGTGAATGAGATAAAGGTCAAGGTACTCGATGCCGAGACTGGAGAGGGACTTCTCAATAGCCTTGCGCACCAGCTCAGGGCGATGATCAGTGTTCCATAACTTGCTGGTCACCCAGATCTTGTCTCGAGAGACACCAGAAGCTTTGATGCCCTGACCAACTTCGTCTTCATTGCGGTAGATAGCAGCGGCATCGACGTGGCGATAACCGCCCTTAAGGGCATACTCTACTGCGTGAGCAACCTGCAAGTTGATCAGCATGTTATTCAAGCTACATCAGAGCAGTACTGTACTTACTTTTCCCTTGTCTGCAAGCCAAGTTCCCAGTCCAAACGAAGGGATCTCATGGTGGGTGCCGTTACTCAGCGGCAAAGTGGAGGGCTCTGATGACGTGGCCATAGTCAACAGAGTATAAGTAACTACGCTCACGACTGTGAGGAACGAGAAGGCTTTGACGAAGCCCATGTTTGTGGGTAGTCGGTCTAATTATGGGCGACTTGGGTAGAATTCGTGCGAGAGAGGACTTTGTTTGCAACTTTTTCCCCCTCAACAAATGATCCTGATAGTGGGTTTGCCCAGGCACACCATACAAGGATTTCATGACATCATTACATAAGCGGCTTGGCAACGGGTATGACGATGGAGGCTGGGATCAAGCTTTGGCTGGGATATAGACAGCCTTATCAAGTGATTGAAGAGGTGTAATAAACTTTAATTCGAGTTTTATGGAATCTTTTGGCTATTAAAATGAGGCTTTGGCCGCTGTCTTCTCTCTAAGAATCTCCAGCCATCCGCTCTCTTTGCGTCTTTTGATTGTATACATTTGCCACAGGACAACCATATTGGAGTTACATAGTTATGACCTCAGATGGACAATGGGGAGTCCGTCCAGACAAGACTTGCTTTTATGTGCTTTGATCTATGCCCAGCTCAAATCACCAGGTAGCAAATAGTTACAGAGTACAAGTCGTGTACAATGCAGGATAATCAAACTTGTATTTTTAGCATCTGATAGACATGGCAAACCAACCCATCTAAGAGATAGTTCCCGTCTATAAACCTCCCAAATACCTATGACGCCTTTTTCATGTCCTGTCCGTTGCTAAAGAGATGCATCGTTTAATGTCCACCAGCAGAGTTGGCGTTGTCTGCGCAAGACCAGGCACCAGTACCGCCGCTAGACAGGAAAGACTCCCTGATACCGACAATAGAGCCGTAGGTACCAGCAACCATCATAAAGGTGCCAGCGAGAATAACAAAGGCACTCCAGCCAACCATGAAGCACCACTTGAAGGACTTGGTCTTCTTGCCCGCAGCCCAGTTATCGTGCAACCACATAAAACCATAAGGCTGGAAGCACATGAGCGTGCCAAGCAGGGCTCCGATGAGAGAAACGAGACCGCCAAACACGGGGATAGCACTGGCAATGATGTAGGCAATAATTGTAACGCCTCCAGTGCAGCCCAACCAGGTAGCCCAGTGCACAATGCCGTTGGAGTTGAGGTGCTTTGTGCCGCGGAGAAGGCGGATGAAGAGATATTTGGCAGGAATCTTATATGAATTAGTATCAAATACTCAACTGGTCCTGAGAATCACTTACGTGTGTCATGAGCATAGCAGTAACAATAAGACCTGGCAGAGCAAATCCGTAGCAGACCTTCTTCATGAGGACACCAGCGGATCCAAGAGCAGGCGACGCAACATAAGATCCGCAGTAGTAGTAAACCACAATTCCAATAGTGATGTAGGTGACTGTGACGATCGATTGGCAGGTCAAGAGTGATCGGGTATAATGCTTAGGCTCGCGCATCTCGGCTGCGATTTGGAAGAAGGCCGGGGTACCCGAAAAGGCAAAGATGTGAGACGAAACCGCTGAGATGCCGTTGACAAAGCTCGGCTGGTTGGTGAGAGTGTAATCGGATGCCCAGTGGCCCTCAGTGGGTGCGGCAGCAGGACGGTCTTGAACACCGACGGCGACGGTAACGCAGAAGACTGTCGAGCAAGTCAGTATAATTGGAATCCCGAAACTTTAACTCTTTGAACTCACTGGCAGTCATGATGCAGACCAATCCGATCCATGCAAGCCATCCAATCTTTCCCAGTGTGCGAATACTAGCAAAGCAGAAGCCCAGAACAGCGGCGACGGCGACGAAAACAGCTGTGCAAGCTGCGTGCGAAGAGACAGAGTTGAGGCCGATTGAGATTCCGAGCATGGCTGAACCGGCTACAAAGATCCAGTCTACGATATGTTAGTACAAATCTTGACTGGTATGCAAATCTTATACTTACACAGCATAAAGACAGTCGCGAGAACCTCGCGACCAATCTTTCCAAACATGACATATCCGGCATCGTCAATACCGTATACTTCGGGGTGCTTTCGCTTAAACACGCCAATCATGTAGTCTGACCAGGTAGTAATCACTGCCACAGCGAGAAGGCAAATGATACCGGGGATCATGCCTAGCGCGTCAAAGGTTTGCGGGATGGACAAAACACCAAGACCAATCTGAGTCTTTGTCATGAGAGCGACGGTGGCAATCCAGCCGACCTGGTAGTCGAGAGATCAGTGTCTGTCGGGACATGGCAGATGGAAGGGTTGCAAGTACATTACGATAGTTGGGACCGCCCTCTGAAACTTCACCAAACACGGCATCGTTGTTTCTTGTCTCTCCATCTTGCGAAGGAGATTGTCGAAGGTCGTAACCCTCAAGGTCGCTGGGGACTTCTTCCTTCTTTGGCGCCATGTTTGCAAGTGATTCAAGACAAGACTGGGCAAACGAGTGTCTGCAGCGGCCCTGGTTTTTATGTGTCAAGGAATGGAGCAATAAGAGGAGTTTGAAATGGGGAAAATCGTTAAGGAATCTGGGGAAGATGGAGCCCAACGTTCTTGGGAGCCATCATGTCTTTTAAGCCCGGACTGTCGATGGATCAAAGACACTGATTACCCCGGATTATACTGCATCGAGACTATCTAGGCACTCCACAGTTGCTCCATAACCCTATCATCCGGTGTTTCTTGCTGGCAAAAAGAGGATCGGGCCTGTGGGTTGTTGTTCCGGGGGGTCTCTTTTTTTGCGTACAGTTAAACTGGGGATTCCATGGATCCCAGTCTCCAATGAGACGCTGAACCAATGATGGTGTGTGATATATAATAACTCAGTCTTTTGGTCAATGCCGTTCTATGCGTGCTAGGAGAGAGATAAGAGAGTTGTTGTGGATAGTATTGACGAGCCGAGTGCGGAGCTTTTGGTTGACTCGTCCATCTCGCCTATTGTTTCTATGTCTGAGTAGGGAGTTGGTCTATACAGCGCGAATAACACGGCAACAATGATGGAAAAGTCTGTGACATAGGGGCCTTTGACTGGTTGTGGCAACTCGAGTGACATTCCGCCTGCACATACATACATACATACAAACAACTCTCAGCGTTGCACTCGTACATCAAGATTACGGCGTTTCGAAAACAGAGCGAGAGAGTCAAGAGAGCACGCACGCACAGGCAAAAAGTACTACGTACGAGACTAGGAATAAAAGTTAATGATCCACCATAAAGCCGAAAGTCCCCCTTGACTACATTATCACTGCCGTTGATCCTCTGGGTTCGGTTTCCCGGTCTTGTATACCGATCACGCTAGCGCTCGTCCAACTCCGGAAACGGAGTCGGCGCCGTGCCGCATCTTGATTAAAATTTGTCTTGTTTTTCGTTCTGATATGAGGCAATTTTCCAATCATCCATGCTATGAGGCATTTGATACTTTTATTCCCAGGGCCTAGAACCGCGGACCGGACCTTTTCCTCAGATCATGAACCATGATGGCATTATGCAGCTGAGCAACCTTCTAGAAGGCTCGGCAGCGCCGGCTAGAATTTTGGTCTGTTACAGTCTACAAGAGCCTCGTTTGTTAGTGCACAACTTGGCGTTGCTGTTTGGCCACCTGATGTTTATATATGTATCCGGGGGATCCGACTCATCTGGATCATCGATCTGATTTACATCAAGTCGAGATACCTTTCGTGCAGTGAAGGATGTTGCACCTCATCCGTATATTCTGACTGATTAGAAAGCGGAACCACTGCAACTTGTATTGAACTAGCATCCGAGGTCATGGCGGATTGTATCGTACATATAGTCCGTATTCCCGCAAGTCGGAAATTCGGAGACTACCCCCTCGGATATGCCGCACCGCGAGTCATGCTGGCAAATTATTTAACACGGAGTTGAGTCCGTCCCCATAATAGAGCAGCACTCGCGAGATTCAAAGGCACGAAATTCCAGAATCGGCGTATCACCTGTATAAACCTATGCACACGTGTCCTTCTAGCCCGGCTTATTGCTTCTAGAATCCTTGTCTGCCCCTTCTCTGTACGAGATGTTTATCCCTGGTTCTGATCAGCAGTGGCTTATGTTGCGCATCGGCATTGACCTCCTTGCGCTCATAGATTCCCATGCTGCAATGGTACCCTTGCCAGATAAGCACTATTCAAGCTTTGGAGAATGGTAGGTCCTCCAATTTCTTCTATTCTCTTCTGCTCCGCTATCTCATGGTCTCGCAAGATCAGCAACCAGTTCAAAGACAGATATTGCTAGAAGTCTATGGCCTGTTTAAAGAATTAGTCCGAGTAAAGAAAATATTGGATAGCATGAGCGTAGTCAAGTCTGGCAACTGGGGTAATTCAGGTGCCATCATTGATGGAAGATGACGACAGCTAGCCATCTGTGGCCTACTACATCCCGGCTCCATCCAATTGATGACGAATGTGTTCTTTATTGTCATCAGCACGTAGAACTATGCACTCATTTTAGGGCGGATACTCCCCGCACAATATTGATCCAGTGTAAGCTAGATCAAAAGTGTAAACTCCTTGAGCGCCATGCTCTAAACGCCGTTCCAACGGTGCAATACCTTTGGCTGTTCCTTGTTTAGCATAATCAGCTACCCTCTATGGAGTACCGCGGCTCAGTATCGACACTTTGGGCTTGATGCGTGGGAGTTATTAGCGAGTGGCTTGGATTCTGGCGCTAGATGATACAAACATAGATGAATCCCATAGCAATACTCTACTAACACTGACACCTCTCGTCGCTTCATGTCTGAGTCGATAACTCTGCACCATCTAAAGGTGTGCTCTCACATCGCTCACACTGCAAGGTTCAGTAAACAAAACCTCAACGCGTCCTTTGATCTTGTTGGCTTTCATCTTCTCGATCACAATAGTAGGCTGGGTCCCATAGTGAGCACTGAACTCAACACACAGCTGCAAGTCCTCGACCGTCCCGTTGTTCGCATCCCTGATAGTGTACCGACCGAATCTGACCTCGAGCATGGAGGAGCAAGGATCTTCAACTGGGATGTCGACTACCTTGAGGATACCTCCTCCTCGTATCACGTACCGCGTAAGTTGACAGCCGCTTGGACGCCGCCTATGCGGATGCCCTGGATATCTCCCAAGTAGCTTGTATGAGACGATGCATTGAAATTTTAGTCAGCTCCAGTCAATTTGCTGCCTCGAGTTGTCCAATATCAATTGTAACAACTTTGAGTCTCATGGCCTTTGCGTACTGGATACCCAACTGTCCAACTCCGCCAGCCCCAATGATGGCTATCCAGTCATCCTCATTCATCTCTCGCTTGCATGCACGGATAGCATTGAACGCCGTCACGCCTGCACCGTACAAGGGGACTGAGGAGACAACGTCGAGATGGCGAAGCAGATTTACTATGTTTTACGATCTCTACAGGTTCGGCATCCACTCAAAGCCGAGAGCCCTACAGGATCTTATTTTGCATAGTTTTCCAGACCTGCTATCTCATCACCCACCTCTACCACGTAGCCGATAGCTTCATGGCCAATCGTGTTAGCAGTTTGACATCTTTGGTGATGCCAAAATCGGGTTCCAATGCCAAGCAGTCGGAATGACATAGAGATGCGCAAGCCACTTGGATCAAAACGTCAGATGATCCTGGCTTGGGTGTTTCCACCGTGTTAATTTGTAGCTTTCTCTCTCTGTTCTCCTTCTGTATTTAGAACTGCCCGGACAAGTCTAAGCCGCAGTGGTATACGCCGAAGAGAGTTGCAGAGATAAACATCACTCGTATTTCTCGTGCGACCTGCCGTAGTGTGTACTCATTAAACATTTAATTAAGCTCCCAGGATTCGAGAATCATTCGTAACTGTCTGCTGAACGTCTGTCCTGATATATATGTTTTTTCCTGGCTCGCTATCATGGTCACTGTGAATACTACCCTCTCCTCCCACAGCAACGCTTCTCGAAGCAATTTCGTCGTCGGGTCTAAGTCTCTCATTACTTTTGATACTGGGAATATGTGAGAAGCTTGACCTTCTGTTTCCGGAACTAGCCTGAGTACTGCTCTTGGCACGCAGACACCTGAATAAAGCCTTGAAGCTGGGTTAACAGGCGGAAACAATACTGATAGAAGGCTCAACTGAAGACTGGATAGACACTGGTCCCATTGTCCATATTGCGTCCATTGATGTCGAGAACTGGTAGAGGTAGTAAACCCGCACAGCACTTGCAATACAGACGCTGAGGAAATGAGTTAGTATTGGTCTAAGTATATGAGGGCAGCGACAGCATGTAACATACAAGCCTCCAAGTGCAAGGACGACCACATTGTTCTTGACCCTTTCATCCTCTGATAGGTCAATTCCAGGAGGCGGCGAGCAAAACATAGCAATCACCACAGGGTCCGCCTCCATTATCAACAGTTGGCTGCCGTCAACTGCCGGATTTCGAACGAAAAGTTAGGAAGGAAAAGTTTAACAGATTATAGATTTGTTGCCGATAATATCTCGAGGATGGCAGTTAGTGGTCTCGCCCTGATCAGTACCAAAGAGTCCTAGATGAATGAGGGATCTACCATCATATTATACGCTCTCGTTGCGACTGTCAGGTACCACAACCTTATCTGACAAGGCTGAACTGGGACGATCGAGTGGCGTGGACTTGTCTTGACTCGACCTAGCTGGCTATTTGTTTGTATTGTTGCACGTCAACACATTCCTGAAAGGGGAACAAGGGGCCTGCTAGTGTTGTGTTTGTTGGTCCTGACAATAGGCTTGGCAAAAGACAAACATCCGAATTCCTGGATGAGCGTATCAAAAGATACGCCACGACATAAATCATGACTCAAGGTGATATTTACGGGCGCTGTCGACATTACATACATTTTCATCGGCGCGATCCAAACCTTCTTCAATGCTACCAACTGTCCGGTCGTGGCTTGCGAGAACCAGACTCTTACCTTGAATCTTTTCTTCGGTGTTGGTTGCTCACCCTTGCAAGTGGGCTGTTTGAAAATCCCAAACATGAGCAGTGCTGACGTCTCCGGAGTGTCCGATGTGGTTCGGGGTTGGAAGTAGTTGTGGTGACCCATTGCTTTTGCTCTATTCATTTTCTAATTCTCATCTCCTTTAAGCAAACAGACACAATGGCATTCATCGTCTCACCACTCAGCTTACATCAGCCTACTAATTTGAGAGCGTTATCTTGATTCATTTTAATTGTCAGCATTCTACGCCAAGAATTAGAGTAATTAAAGCTGTAATTCCCATACTGGCCATATTTGATCCTGACACATAAGCCAGATGTCTGGTTTCTCAAAGGAGTTTCTTAGGTACTTCAAGCAAGATACCATACCACAGAGTAATGAAAGAGCCTACGTACTGAAAATAATGCGCTCTTAGCTCTTAGGTATCTATGTAGAAGGGCGAGAGCATATATTGAGTTTTGTAGTTACTTAGTGAATGAGGAGACTCCTGATAGAAGCTTATCCCTTCACTGGACTCTTGGAAGCCTTGGCACTATTTAACTACTCCAGTACTATATGTAGAAGCGAAGGTTTCCCAGTATTCCTGAGCAATCATGATATGCGATATTCTAGTTGTTGGTGGTTTTATCTGGGCATACATGATTGAAGTGTAGCATGCACACCACAGCAACTACCTCAGATACAATAGGCTTGTAACTCAACTAAAGTCCCAGGTTTGTTTCTGAATTATTTGTTGTCCCCGAAGCGCTATGAAACAGGCTGTGGTTACAGTGAATGGAGTGCTTTGCCGTCGAAATGTATGGCTACATGAGGCTGGACAACCATGTTTCTGGCGCTGAGAATAAGTCAAGATCTTACTGATGCAGTATATATATACAAATAATGGCTCTTAGCCTCAACGATCGTTCTGGCTTCATGGTCTAGAGGTATGATACTCGCTTTGGGATGCAAGTCTTGTATGCGAGTGGTCCCGGGTTCGATCCCCGGTGGAGCCCTTGTCCTCTACTTTGTGAAAAACAAAGAAATCTTCTTTTTGCTTTTTGAACAGTTGATCTGTACGTGGCAATTGCTTAAGAATAGTGTTTTTTTTTTTTTTTTTCATCTTACTTCTTGTGTTTTTAAATCCCACATGAGATTTGGGCGGCCTTTACAAATATGAGCCTCTCACTGAATCTGAAGCTCGTCATCCCATGACGACCCATGTCCCATCTGCCCCATCATCAGGGACGATGTCGCTTGGGCGTGAATGGGCTCAGTGAATCTTGTCTACTATTACGACGGACAACTGCATAGACTTTTAAAGTGTCAATCAGTCAACAAACCTATCGTAGACGATTAAAGCGAGGCGATTAAGCAAAGTGGTATTGTAGATAAATACAGGCGCTAAACTCCGGCCCTCGCTGCGTGCGTAACAAGAAAATCATATATGTCCAATCTAACCCCAACCCTATTAATTCCCTCATTAACTTCAGCAAACAAGCCTATGAATCCTCATAGTAAAGAAAGTAAAGAAAACAGCACTGATGAAAAGACAGACCATAGCCAACCCCGATAGGACTCTGGACTTCCTTGACAACGTTCCACACTCGGTGGCAGAGCTCGTTGCAGGTACGCCCGCCTCCAGCGAGGCAAGCTTGCGTTCAAATCCAGCCTGGTACTCAAAGTCGCTGTCTTTGTGTTCATATGAAACAACTGATTCGTCAGTGAAGTGGTCAGACGGCTTGGCGGCATGGTCAAGCACAAAGATTTCGTCCTCCAGGAACTGCTTGACGCCGTCTTCCCACCGAGTCTTTTTGACCAAGAAATTAATGAGCGTCGTGCAACCGTTGATGGCATTTCTGGCTCCCACAATCTCATTAAACGTCGTGACATCCCTCGGCGCCGGATCCTGCTCTCCGCTCTTGTCATCGTAGTGCGAGTGTCGATCGCCGTCCTGATCGTTGTAGGTGTGAAAGCATATAATCGAACCCCAATCGCCGTATGTGTCTGGTCGAAAACGTATGTAGCCCGCGTTATCGCGCTCAATCATGTCGGAGGGGTTCCGGAGTCTCCTTTGGGTATGTCCCAGGGCGTACGAGTCGGAAATCATGTGGAGGCAGACGCCAAACGCCCTTTTCTGAACATCGGCATCTTCGTACTTTGGGGTTGTGGCAAGTAGAAGGTCGCGCAGGGAGTCTGACTGTGAAGGGACTGTTTCCTTACCAAAGTAGCCCGGTAACGACTTTTTGAGACTGTCGTTTTCGGAGATGCCTTGATCGCCACATGCCAGTTTGTACATGACTTCCATCCAAGTGAGAATGTTGTTGCGCGTCTTTTGAGGCTTCTCGTCCATCTTGGATCCCATGCCGTGGAAGAATTGGAGGTCGCCCATATGTGATCTCTTGGTCATGCATTTCTCCTCGCCGAACTTGAAAGCATTTAGCCACTCAATGCCCAGGCCGAAGAGACGGTTGTCCTTCTTGACGTCCTCGAACAAAAGGCAAGATGGATCGTCATTCCATACCACACCTCGAAAAAACTCCCATTGCTTGTCGTTGATGTTGTTGTAAACGGTGCCTCTGGGGAATGTCATGTCCGAGTTGATAAAGGCAGCGACGACAATGTTTTCGTGAACGGGAAACTTGATGTCGAGCTGTGTTGGGAACGAGACTCCGACACCAATGTCATAGTTGGCTCGTACCTGGTCATCTTGAGTTGTCGTGGGTGACCTTTTGTTGATATCCATGCGAACAGTGACATTTGCTTTTGTTGTTAGCAGTTGGCAAAGTAAAGATAGAGAGTCAACTCACCCGTGAGAGGGCTGCCCCGTTCTTGGACGTCAGTCACATCAATAGAAAAAGCCTGAGAGCAGTCACGGACTGATACATGGTTCTTGGAGAAAGGCATAGCAGGACACTCAAACTCGAGAGTGAAGCTTCTCCATCCTAGACCATGTCGTGCTTCATATTTGACCCATCCTTTTGACCCTCCCCAAGCTGGAGTGCATTAGCGGATGGAGTACTATTAGCAGAAGTGAGAGACAGAGACTTACTGGGCTTCGCAAGGTAAATGATCTGCTGAGTTCCAGCTTCAATTAGATTGAGGGGCTGACGTAATGGCCATATGCCACTCTCGAGGCCCGAGTTTTCGAGGAGAAGATCTTGGTCTGACTGGTTATTGACGCAAACATGGCATGAAAAGTCCATGTTGACTGCGCTAGTAAAGATGTTTCTGTTTGGTTGTGATTTAATTAAGAAAAGCAAGGCAAACTGCTTTGGTATGGAGTGTGTTGCCGTGGGAGAGGCTGATGCTAATGCTGATGAGATATCGCCCCAAGACGATGACGTTATTTGGATTTCTTGCCTGAGAGCTCGTCGGAAGGTTTACTCCTCAGCCAATCAGCGTCGGGATTGATGATGCTTCCTTTCGCGCAGAACAGATGCACTCCAGACACGCGCGAATGCTATGATTTGGCGTTGTACGATTGTAAATACCTTTGTAGATGAATAAAGTGATTGTTTGACGTGAAATTCTGAGTTATTAAGCAGCTCAAGAATTGTTGGGAAAGTACGCGACATGATGTGATTGTTGTCATTACAATAGGTACAAAAGTCGTTTAGAGCCGAGATGTTTCTCATCGCACCACCTACAATTGGACAACTCAAGCTTTAACTTTTTGGATATTTACAAAAGTGAATAATATTGCAATTTCATTAATTCAATTCATGTATTACCAGGAAAAATTAAGTAGAATGGCAGACGACGAGATACTCAGCTGGTCTACAGGGTAGCTAGCATGGCTGATTCAAGCCCTGCACGGTGCAGTTCGATCCATCAAGCAAACAGGACAGTGATTGCGGGATGCTTGAGCTTTGTCTTTCAATTGAAACATGTGAAAATACCGGCGAAAAGTATTTCACTATCGCTTATAATCCAGTATCGTGATGAATGTACAGTCGAGGGAGTGTTTGATTGGGCTAGGTTCCAAGGATCGCGGGTGCTCCATTATCCGGGGATTCCCCTTTGGCTTCCGGCTCGTTGCTCTCTAATCCTACAACAAAATAACAATCATTCTTCTCTTTGCAGCACCGCGACAACAGCCCATTAAGACGGCAAGAGACCCATCAAGGATTGCTTTTCTAGTGGTTCGATATTCTCTGTTTTGGATACTCATTCGATTCCTCCAGCCAAACACTCGGCACTCGACGCGATCCCTACGAGAACCGCGCGACCAGTCCTACAAGCTTAAATACTCGATCGAGATGATGTGCCCGAAACCAACCCAATTCATCGATCGACGATACTATGTGATTCTTTGACCCTCATGCGACGTTTCCTCATCCTCCTCCGACGACATGCTCACGTCCAAGCACCTGGTCAATCGCGCGCATTCAAGGTCGATACCATTCAGCAGTGATATCATCGCCCGAAGCTCCCTAACCACTTGAAGCTCTGTCAAATGCTTTGGACCAACAACTCCCTGCCCCGTCAGACAGTGGCGTGGTGACAGACAAAGCTCGAGGCACCTTGTGCGAAAGAGGTACTGAGGAGTTTTCAGCTGGGCGATGGCGAACACAATCTCTACAAAGAACTGATGGAGGAGATACATCATGCAACCAAGGTTGGACCGTCGTGGTGTCACCGGGCATCGATGCGTCCCATCTGACAGATCCCAACTCGACAACACCGTGAGAGCGGAAGAGCGCAAGGGGAGCTCCTTGTCGAGTTTATCGAGGCCATTTATGCATAACCTTCTAATGCCTAACTGACACGCGAGATTGAGCCGAACGTACCGGTATGTGGCCCCATCATACTAAGAGACAAAACCTAACCTTCTCGATAGGACATTCAGAGCCTTTCGCATTGGCATCTCGCTGAATTTGCGACCGCCTGGAGCTGTCCTATACATCGGCCGACCCTGTAACCTTCCCGCATACAATCGCGACGTCGCTCGAGATCTCAAAGCCCCAAGATAACTCCCCGACCTTCACACAACGCTCCGACACCGCGCCAAACTTCATAATGGGCCAACGAGCTACAACACTTATTGGAAACACGCCAACTGCGGCGTAGATGAAGGGTGCTACTGCGGACATGACCTGGCAACCCTAAGACCAGGACGCACAAGGACGCAGGCCTGGATCAGCCTTGACCAGACTGTCCCCGGCTCTGTAGTATTACTCGTGCATCATCACCTGGCTCAAGGTCATTAGCATGACCACGACTACAACGCGACAAAGCAGCGTCGCTTCCTTTGACAAACACCAGGGTATATCCGGATGCCACTTTATTCTCTAGTTCAATCTCTAGTCAACATTACCACCGTCTCACCCCCAAGACCTATCAAGCATTCTCAGGCTTCCGACCGTACACAACATAAAACTTCTGATAGGCGTGCATCTTCTGATCACACAAAGCCTTTCTCACGTCGACAAGGTTCACCTAACAAGTGTTAGTCTACAAGCATAAGCCAGACACAAGACAACATACCTCGATCTGCTCTTTTGTCCAACCCTTGACACGATGCAGTAGGCCATAGCTGAATGCCTGTAGCCCGTCCGCTACATTGGCATGCCACAGCTTCCCGAACTTCTTGAGTCTGCGGTTCTTTGGCCACCCATTGATAGGAAGCTTGTACACCTTTTCTGTCACGTCGACAAACCCAGCCTCGATGAACCATTGCTTCATGCTCGCAGGAAAGGTCAAGGGCCGCTCGGCCATGATACTGGCTTCTATCATGTTGTCGCACCACACCTTGAAAGCATTGTTGCTGCTCATCGAGTTGTCATCGCACTCCAACAGACCCATCAGCTCTTGGCATTCCAGCCACCCGCCTGGCTTGAGTCGCTCAAATGCCGGCTGGATGATTTGTGTCTTCATGTCCGACCAACATCCCAGAGTGGCTCGAGTGTGTATCAAGTCAAAGTCTGACCAGTCTCTTCCCTGAGGCCATTCATCGGTCCTGCAGCTATCAGTATGCTTGTCTGAAGTGAGTTGAACAAGTCACGTACGCGTCATCGATGATGAACTCGACATTTGGTGGCACCAATTTGGTCTGAATTGGAGAAAGATCTGTCCCAATGATCCGGGCTTCAGGAAACTCGTCGCCCATGTCGATGGCCCAGCAGCCAGACCCTGTAGCGATATCGAGTACTTTGCCCGGTGGATTATCCTGAGAGAATGGAGCGAGGCATGGCCTTTGGTCCAGGAGGATCTTCAGGATATCGTACTGCGCATCTAACCGTTCTACCTCAATGTTGTCATTGGGATAATGATACGCTACAAGGTCAGTTTTGATCCATCGCGCATGCTTGGGTCAAGTGTAAGCTTACAGCCTGCGCGATAGGCGTGATATGTACGTCCATTCTCTTTGTGAAAGTCGTAAATGCTCTCTGCTACAGATGAAGTGTCTCTGCCGTTGGTCAGTTCCGCGACCGGAATCGCGATGAGTGCCGAGCTTACAAGACGCTTGTGGCCCAAGGATTTGACTACTCGACAGTGAGTATACAGACTGGCAAAGGTCAGGATTTGCACGTAGACTCACGTCGATCTCGATGCGTGATGTGTAGTCAAGGTAAGTCTCGAAACTGAACTCGTAATCCGACAGGCTGTCTCTGGTTTCGTTGGTAGTGGATCCTGGGGTCCTGGGAGCTATAGCTGATATGGACGGCATTTTATGAGTTGTACGCTGGCGTGAAAACCCTGCAAGATGTTGTGTGAAGCAACAGGTGGTGACACCCCAGAAGGGACCTGAAGAGTGGATCTGGATCACCAGGAGATGGAGCGAAAGGGACCAGGATGGTCTGTAGGCGGTAGTTTTATTCTTCTTTCAGAGATAAAGGGATATAATATGGAGTTGTGAGATGTGTACCGACGAACTGGGTAGGGCTGAATCACAGAGACACAAAGACCCGAGAGGTTGGTACTGTATGTAGGACGGGGTGGGATGCGTGAGGTAAAAGCTGATACACAGGGATCCAGGCGGTCGGGACTCGTTGGGGTCAGACTGCCCGGACAGGAGGGCATAGTTTTTATTGGGCAAGTGGCATGTTTGCTAGGCCAAGACATGCAACAGGGGCTTTGAATGACTAAAGCCGGATCCGGCGTTTGCCTTTGGATGGCATAAGAGCGGGCTTAAACACTAAGCAGGTGGCTGGTGTGATTCTGGGTGATGAAATGGAGCTTCACAGTGAGTTGGACGACGACGAGACACTATGGAAGTTACCGCGAGTTACTTGCGTCCGTTTTATCACCGTTGAGCAGATAGACTCTAGCGCCACGATTCTATGGTTTTTCTGGCCAAGTCAAAGCTATGTGAGGTGGAGAGATTCACTTGACTAGACCTGTAGATGCGATGACAGTTATTATGATCCATCAACTCAGCCTATCCCATCAGTCTCAGATCGTTGCTGGTAGAGCCCATGTTCCCGGCGATTGGAATCACAGTAATCAACCGAGACAAGAGACTTGCGATTGGCCGTAAATCCCTGTCCGTGGCGTGGTTCTAGGCCTTGATATCTGCAAACAGTTTAGTCCCAGAACGACTCAGCATCAGCTCTTGGGCTCGAGCTGACATTGGGCATCACTTCACCCTTCGGGCTACCCAATGTGAAACCCGTCTTGGCAAGTAAACTCGGGTCCGGGTGTTGAAAGCATTCCAAAAATTGAAACGACAGACATGGAGGATAACTTTTTAGAATCGTACTTTACCCAATCGCATCTAAGAAATGACATTCTTTACCCGCTTCTGCCAACCTTCGATCTCGCCATCAACTATCCGTAAGCTTTTCCTGAAGCCTCGAAGCCACCGTCTCACCAAGATGTTGCAGTGACGCTGCCCCCATCATTTCCAAGACGCTCACTTGCAGTCCAAAGGCTTGTCGGAACCATCGGCGTAGTTCAATAGCAGTAAGGGAATCTAGACCCATCTCGGACAGTCTGAAGCTTGTATCGATCGAAGTATCTGGCTTGAGAAGGAAGTCGTTGATCTTTTTTCCGATCTCGGTAGCGAGAAAGCTGATGGACTCTTCCTCTGTCAAACGACCTAGGCCATCGTCGTTTGCCACGCTCTGAAGAAAGACCTTGAGACTGTCGCTCTCAGCCCGCATGCCGGATGCATCCCCGACAGCCACGTTGTGATGAGCGCCCATCCGGCGGTCCCGACGCCAATTTGTTGGGTTCTTGGGATCATCAAGATGAAGTTCCGATCTTAGACCCATAATGATATGTCCGTCGTTCTTCCATGAGGACCATTTACTTGACGAGAGGTTCGTAAAACTGCCAGCAATATGTTCCTTTTTCGGGGAGGAGTTGAGAAGTGATGCTTCAACGCTCTCCAAAAACTCCTTCTCACCAAGAGTGTATAGACCTTGTAGCTTGATACTACGAAGAGCTGCCGAGTTCTCGGCAACAAACCCAACGTCTTCAATAGGACAGATTGAAAGTACAGAAGCTGGAAGGCCAAGAGAATGTCGGTACTGGCAGAAGGACTCGATAAAGGTACACCCGGCTTTGTAGTTACCTTGACCAGGCTGGTCGACTACCGTGACTGTTGAGCTCGCCAACCAGAAGTAGTCGAGCGGCTGATCGAGGAATGCCTGATGAAGGTTCCAAGTACCGCGCACCTTTGGTTCATTTGCATCGTTCCAATCCGACCACTTCATATCAAGCAGTGGAGAGTCCTGTTATATCTTGTCAGCCTAATATTTTAACATACTGTTTACCCAGCGATCTACTTACCCTCTGCACCATAGCAAGGTGAAATACGCCTTTGATTGGACTTGGGGCATTGCTGATCGCTTGCTTCACGTCTTCAAGACTGTTGACACTTCCTTTAACCATAGTGACTGTGCATCCCAGGGACTCGAGTTCCGCGGAGATCCTGTCATCTGCCGTAGCAGTCCTCGATAGGAATACAAGGTTCCTGGCGCCGTGTTCGGCAAGCCATACGGCCAAGGCTCGGCCGAGACCTCCAGAGCCGCCAGCCAGCAGATAAGAAGCAGAACGGTCGAGCTCGATGGGCTGCGTGGATGTCCTAGCCTCAAGCGTCGAGGGGTCACTAGGCAAGTTCAGGATTACTTTACCAATGTGGTTCCCACCTTGAAGAAATCGGAATGCTTGCTTAATGTCCCTGGCTTCAAATGCCGTGATAGGCTCTAGTGCTCGGAGTTTTCCTTGCCTGCAAAAGCCGAGAGTTCTCTCTAAGACACTAGCAAATTATGTTAGGCATTGCCAAGAAACGGTCAATGAGAATGGTCGGCTTACTCCTTTATCACGAGTGGCTGTTCCTTGATCAGATACATCACGTCGATACCACAGTACGAGCGATTGTCCAAGAAGCGACTCATGTCCAGTTGACCAAACCCAGCAAGGTCACGCTTCCCAAGCTCAAGCAGGGAGCCAAACTTGGCGACACATTTCCATGAAGCGTGTAAAAGCTCACCAGTGAGGGAATTCAAAACCAAGTCGACCCCTTTGCCCGCGGTGTGTTGCATCACTCCGTCGAGGAATGAAGTGTCTCGCGAGTTAAAGATGCGTTCTCGTGGAATATTGTAATGTTCGATAAGATAGTCCTTCTTCTTTCCACTTCCAACGGTCGCATATATCTCTCCGCCCATCATTTGAACAACTTGGATAGCAGCTAAGCCTACGCCGCCGCAAGCTGAGTGGATCAACACACTCGTTCCCTTGCGCATTCTGCCCACGTCGAGTAATGCGTAGACGACAGTAGCAAAACAGCCTTGAATAGTCGCAGCCTCTTCAAAGCTCATGGACTCTGGGATCTTGTGCACGTAGTAATCCGCAACCGTGACATGCGTTGAGAAGCCGCCTTCGTAGGTGAAGCACATGACGCGATCACCGATATTGAAATCTGTTACTGCACTTCCAAGACGCCTGACTGTGCCGGAAACTTCCATACCAAGGGATAGATTCTTGGCCTGTGAGGATATCAGGCCCATAGCGTAGACAACGTCGCGGAAGTTGAGGCCAGAGGAGCGCACCTCGATTTCCACTTCATTCTCTGCAAGGGTTTCAGACAATGCAAGAATTCTCCAATCCATCGTTTCCAAAATTCCAGGCTTTCCAATGTCAATCTTCTTCATAACATCTCCACGGCTGTGGCTGGATTTGGCTGATGTCTCTTCAAGCAACGAGAACGGCTGGTACCGACCAACACATATGATCCCGTTGTTGACGACATATTCTTTGTCAGGCTCAAGAGTCTCGTTATCCTGGTCTTGCACAATCTTTTCATACACATCCAAGACGATACTGTCAAGTCGACTCTCGTTGCTATCGATCTCGAGCGTATAAAGCCCGAGTCCGAGTTCTGAGCGGATTGTGCGAGCAATGCCAAGTGTTTGGGCTGATGCTGGGTTTGAGCATTCGACTTGGACTGGGGGTGTCAACCACAGGACCTTTTGTGAGCTAACAGAACGTGAGAAATTCTGGAAAGCGGCGAAGTTTTCCGCTGAAATATTTTCAAAGAAGTTGTTCTCGAGGTCAAGACACGAAATAATGTCCTGCTTTTGAGGCATATCATCTCCGACGGACCGCTTTGTGACTGTCCAGCCTTTCTCTTCCAGAGCAGTAGCTATCCTGATAACTGGCTGACTGCTCGGATCACCAGTCAGAAGAGTGACGAATGTTGGATCGATAACTGTGGCTGGTTCTTTCCTGGCAACAATAACAGCAAAATGTCGATATGGCTCGTCATCATCGTACGTAGCCACATCAACTCCGCTGTAACCGGTGGCTTTCAACTCTGTATCCCATCGTGATACTGGGACATAGGGCTGATCAGGGCGATTGTCTTTTTCTCCCAACCACCAGCCTGAAAAGTTACCAAAGATGTAGTTGGAAGACCGGGATAGACTGCACAGCTCTGTCATGACGAGCATCCCATCCGACTTGAGTAGCGATCGGATATTACTCAGCGACTGTTGCAGGCAAGGCGTGGCATGTATAACATTGGCTGCAATGACCAGGTCATAAGTGCCCTCTTCGAAGCCTTGCTGTAGAGGGTCCTGGGAGACGTCCAAGACTTTGAACTCCATGTTTGAAGCGTGAGAGAAGCGTTCTTTGGCTGCCGGGAAGAAACCTGCAGATATGTCGGTGAAGGTATAAACAGAATAGGCTGGTGCTCCCTGGATATTGGCGATACTTCGAAGAATTGTCTCTGTAGTCCCACCAGTTCCAGCTCCAATCTCGAGGATACGCAAAGTTGGTCGGGTATGCGTCAATATGCGTAGGAAGTTGGAGTAATCAAAGGTCATGGCATCGTAGATACGCGCCAGGATATTGTCTTTAAGTAGTGTCTCAATAGTTGCTGATTCACCAGTAAAGATCTCTTCCATGTTGTCAAACAGACGCCGGAGTCCAATTGTAAAGGCTCTCTGGGGCATCTCCAGCAAGAGAGCAGTCAACTCGTCAATCTTTTGCAGTCTCATTGTCTTGGAATAAGCCACAAACTGTTGAGAATCCTCAACGAGCTTGTAATTGCCGGCTGCAGCAAATCCAATCTGTTGATTGAGCCAATCTCGGAATCTTGCAAAGTGAGGCTGGCTTGGCTTGAGAAATCTGACCTTTTCTGCTGTCTCGAGAATGCATAACAGGGTAAGCTCTTCTTGCAATCTGGATTCGGTTCTGTTGGACGCTGGCGGCGTGAAGAGTGTTGAAGCATCAACAAAGTCAAAATGAGGAAGCCAATTGAGTCTTGCTGCAGCGTGGACGTCCAGTGCTTCAGAAGGGCTGTCCTCTCCCAGTGACTGAAACTGAATGCCCGAAGCATGAAGCACAACCTTCCCATCAACAGAAAACTCAACACATGGCTCAACCCCGTATAACTTCCATGCTTTGGCGTCCATGACATCTGTACCTGAACTAATCTCAAGCTCTTCAATCGCTGTAGGCACAACAAGCTCAACGAGATTGCGCCCTAGGCCCCTGGCTTGTGATACTAGAAGTAACTGAAGACCTGCGTCGATGGTAGCTGGATGCATAGTGTACGGGGAGCGGCTCTGCAGATCTCTGTTGATGATCTGGGCATATGCTAGTTCTTCCAAAGTTGACGATGTGGCATTCGACAAGCCACGGAACTCCGGACCATAGCTAAAACCTATATCTGCTAAGCGATCATAAATACGAGAGCAGTCAACCTTTCGGGGGAGTGCTTCTGGAGTCCACTCGCTGGTCTTAGTACTCTCAAGAATGCTCACTTGGCCAGCGCAGTGCTTGATCCAAGCTGAGCCGTTGTAGGAGGACACAGTGAATGTATACCACTCTGAGGTCTCAGTGTCGTTGAGCTGGTGATTTTGCAGACTAGTTATGAGCTCGACTGACTCTGACAGCAAGAGAGCAGTATGTGCGACGATATGTCGAAGTCGATAGCCAGCCCTACGCGGAGAATGAGTGAGTTGCCTAATGGCTTCACCAGCCATAGCAACGTATCCTGCAAAAGGAAACACAATATCATTGTGCAATTTGTGATCCGAAAGCCACGGCTCGTCCTCGACATGGAGAATATTCCGCCATTGAGGCTCAGTGTCTGCTCCCTCAAAGCTGCGTGATCCCAAAAGGCAATGCTGAGGATACTGACGGGATCTCCAAGCCTTTGATATACGGCTCTCAAACCAGTAAGATGCATTGTGGTCCCATGGATATGTAGGTAGTCCTGACATAGCCCTGCCTTTAGAGAATAGAGGCGCTAGATCCAGAGAAATGCCGTGTTGATAAAGCTTCCCTACTGCACCAAGATATGTAGCAAACGAATCCTTGCCGCGGGATTGAGTCTCGATATAATGGAATGGGTGAGACATAGTGGAACAAATCTGTCTCAGAGGACCGGCCAGAGTAGAGTGCGGTCCAATTTCCAAAAAGATACAGTTACCTTTGACTGCTAGCAGGTTTGACACGGCTGGCGAGAATTTAACTGGGGATGTGAGGTTCTTTACCCAGTACGAAGGGTCTCGAACAGAGTCTTCGGATAGCTTGGCTGTAACGGAGGAGAACATATCGACCTTTGCTGAGGGCAAGTTCTGCGCAAGCTTTGGTAATTCGGACTCAAGAAGACTGTGGTAATCAGTACACAAAGGCAACATGTGATCTAAAGCACCTAGTTAGTAAAGACTTCTGGAGGAATATGTATAACCCACGCGAATGATACGCCATGTTCACCTTGAGTAATCGTGCGAACATGTCTGGCAACTTCTGCTTGATGGTTTCGATAACCTGTGCAACCTTATCAGCGTCTCCAGAGATAGTAGAGCTACTTGGACTGTTTTCACAAGCCACAGCTACTCCATCGCACAGGAACTCGGAGACCTCCCGGGCACCCATTCCTACAGCTGCCATGCTACCGTTGAGAGTCTGTTTTGTCGTCACATAACCACGGTAGTAGGCGATGACGATTGCCTCTTCCATAGAGATGCGACCAGCTGCGTAAGCGCCAGCAATTTCTCCGCTTGAATGTCCGACGATAGCAGTGGGTGAAATTCCAAGATTGGCAAACTTGTTGAACAGACCTAGCTGAATTGCGGTGCAGAGAGGCTGCGACAGTTCTGCCTTGTGAATCTGGGTAGTTTCAGCAGGTTTCAAGAGCTCATCTACAGCTAAGTTAGTAAAGGAGCTTTCAAATTCAATCATCAGTTGTTTGCACCTATGATGCTCCAGCTCGGAGGAGAACTGAGCTGCTGTAGTATTGCATCCATCTTCACCAGATCAGCTCGGAAAGCTGGATCATTCTGGATGAGTTCCCTTGTCATTGTGGGCCATTGTGCACCTTGACCACTAAAGATGAGTACCAGCTGTGGTGAGCTTACTGGTGCCTTCAATGCACTGGATGTCTCAATAAACCCATCTTCGTCCAGGAGGATGAATGCTCTGTGCGGCAAATGTTCCCGATGCTTTGCAAGCGTGTAGGCAAGATTTTCTGTTGATCCAGGATGTTGAAGAACCCATTCCTGATGTGTCTTGATCTGGTTCTGAAGCGAGGTTTCTGTGTTGGCTGATAAGAGGAGCAACTTGGGTGATGAGGGATCTGGTGCTTTGACTGTTTCCACTGTGCTATTAGGTCTCGGACTATAAGACTCAAGAATGACCTAGGGATTGCCTTAGAAAAGGATAACTGCTTTTGGTGAGTGTTGTACATACGTGCGCATTGCTTCCGCCGATGCCGAAAGAGTCAATGCTTATTCGTTCTTTGCGGTCCGGCGGGAAACGGATTGGCTTGAGCGGAACGGTCAAGTTGTATTTAGCAAACGGAACTTGCGTAATTCATTAGTCCAAATTAGTCCCAGCGCAGGAAAGCAAATGTACATACTCTTTGGATTGGGGTTGTTCAGTTTGATGTTGGGTGGTATCGTCTTGTGTTCTAGGGAGAGAACACACTTGATAATTGAGGACAAACCCGCAGAACCTTCTGAATGTCCTACGTTGGGCTTGACAGATGTGATGTAGATGCCCTTCTCACCACCAAAAACTTTACCAACTGCCGTGGTTTCAATTGGATCACCTGTTGGCGTTCCAGTTCCATGGCACTATGTTTCATCAGCATGGCTTTGTGCTCCAACCTCGTTACTTACCTCAACAAATGCAGTGTCTTTCGGATCTAGTCCAGCATCGTGATAAGCCTTTCTCATAAGAGCCTCTTGTGCAACACCGTTTGGGGTCACAAGGCTGACGCTCTTCCCGTCGCAGTTTGTAGAGGTGGCTTTGATAACAGCCCTCACCGGGTTACCATCGCGTAAAGCGTCAGCCAAAGGTTTGATATAAATGGCTGTGATGGCTTCAGCTCGAGCATATCCATCGGCTGAAGCATCAAATGTCTTGCAAGATCCATCTGGGGCTAATAGCTCCCCCGCAGACATTGTCGCTGTTAAGGCTGGTGTCGTGATCATGCTAGCACCTCCTACAACCGCGCTTGAAGCATCTCCTCTTTGGATTGCTCGGCAAGCTTCATGAAGTGCGATGGTTGATGCAGAACAACCTGTTTTGACAACCATACTGTTGATTGAACATGTCAGTACTATCATCAACGAATGCAGACTAATCAGAATTACCTGGGTCCTCGAAAGTCATATTCATATGAAACGCGGTTGGCCATCATAAGATCGCCATGCCCAGTGACCGCGTGAACTCCTCCTTGAAGAGGTTCCTTGGCACTCATCATCAACCAGTCATCTCCAAACGTGCCTACATAGCAGCCAACCTGTTGTCCACGATAATTGACCTCACCCGCATCTTCAAGACATTCCCGAGTGACCTCGAGAAGTAATCGTTGTTGAGGGTCAGCCTTTTCAAGCTCACTCTTTGTTAACGTAAAGAAAGAAGTATCAAGACAAGAGAGATCATCATCAAGGAAATAGCCATGTTTGACCTTGATAGCGTCTTTACCTCCAAGGCTGTCGTCAAATCCATCAAGGTTGTAGCGGTCACTGGGGATGGGTCTGCGAGCATCAAGTCCGTTGTATAAAAGATTCCAATAATCGTCACAGTTGCGGATGCCACCGGGAAGACGCAATCCAATGCCGCAAATAGCCACTTCGGGCAATAACTCAGTTTCAGGATGACCGTTCTGTAGAGGCTCTTGATATGGCTGCTCATGATGCTTAATCCCGTTGCGTTGTGGTAGTTGGCCGTTGGTGGTTGCGGGCTCAGGGATGTGATTGACGCCTACTCCATTCAAAGGCAAGCTTTCCGTATGGCCGTTACTCATGATTGAAGCAGTAGTACTTTGTAATGTATTACGACGAAGGGATTGAAATTCCAGTTTTGAATTCGTTCATAGAATATGAATAGTTCAACATGACTAGATCGAGCCTGAGGACTCTCCCTTTTTGCCGAGCCACCAACCGCGAATTACTCCCCATTTGAACCTCGGCTTAAACATTGAACTCTTCAATAGCATATCTACGGTACTCGCCGCGTCTCCGCATTCATCCTGAAAACATAGGAGCCTGGTCTGGGTAGACCTGTTGGAAGGCCACTACACGTCCCCTCCACCCCGTTGAAATCGACCATTTATCCTAAGCCAGTCCAAGTTAACAGGTTTAAAGTCTTAGCAAGGGTCATAACACATTCTCGTGGGGGCAGATGACCTGAAACTGACAAAATTTGTGACTTATTCAAGGTATAAGTTGGATCTTCAGTGGTTCGATGTGACATTCGCGAAAAGTCGGCAATATAGTTTGGCGCACATTAATGCAAAGGGGTTGTCCGACAGACTACAGCTACTGCCTTTACCTATAGGCTATACCTAAACATGCTAGTAGCGTTACATAGTCCAGGCCATCGGGATAAGAATGAGTGGTCTGATAGGTACTGCCTCTCGTTTACCGGGATAGTGGGAAAGCGGCCCAACCGCGTCAAAGGTATCAGTGTCAGGCTCATTTTACCGGCAAGGTAACGTCAGATATCAAAGGTGTGGTGAAATTTCATGCAACTGCTATGCACTCTCATCTTGACAAGAGGTCGTGTCGTCTGCTTATTGGTCTTAGCTCTTCCGCTAGAGAATGAGACGTCCCTGCGGAGACGGCTTTTGGCTGACGACACGGTAACATGCCGACGACGACTCTGCCTATCAACATGACAGCACGCTAAAGACTTTAATGCTTATTCTTGGAGTTACAAACTTGTCTACTCGCACGCTTTGGTCTGTTAGAACACAATCGTGGGATTGACAGGGTTAACATGCATCTAGAATCTATGCACGACATCAGAACCAGTTTATCTCGTAATATTATGGATACTTGGTCGACTCTTTTCCGTACTCACCGCTAGTTGTTTGTTCGTTAACCCGCCGTCAATCTTCGGCCCGAGCCTTCAATTGTTACTGACATTGACTAGGCCGTGCCTCAAACCATGGAACTTAGCGCAGAGACTAAACCTGCAACTGCATCTGTATCCGACCGAGTTGGGAGCGCTAGGCATAGATTGAGGCCGCCCATGTTGGCCTATAATAGTTCTGGTTCATACGACCAATTGCGAGGGAACAATAGGCCTGGACATGATCCAAATGGCTGGGTGTCATCAAGGAATTTTGGCGGGCTTTCCTGGGTTTGTGGGGATTCATATGAGAATGATCATACGAGGCAGTATTGTCATTTCGAAACCTGCGTAATAAACCTATAAAAAAAAAGTGATCATCTCCAGCATCGTTACATCCTTGGTTTTGCAGCTCTAAACAGGAACATCATGGCCACAACTTGGGTCTCGACCTCCTCAAACCCCTCCTTCAAAACCTTTTCCAGAACATTAGGATCCTCCTGCCAATTATCAAAGATTCCTCGCTTGTTATAGAAGCCTAATGCAAATGAAGCAAACCGACCCAGGGGCTTCTCATCCTTTACCTTGTAGCCGTCAGCTGTCTTTTCCCATTGCTTGCTTAGCACAGTAGAGCCAACCAAGACTCCATCACGATTCAAAAGACTCTTGGCGTTCGTAATTGCTTTTGCTTTGGCAAGTGTTGGACCAGGCATATGGTGAAGTACAAGAGATAGAGAAGCAGAGTCGAATCGTTCACTCTGAAGCGTAGCAGGGACGGGCTTGGCCGCGTCTGCAAGAACGCAACGGACATCTATCTCCGGGTACTGGGATAGAACGCGTTGTCTCGCTGATATGAGCGAATGTTCACTCAAGTCGACTAGAGTCAGGTGCTGGTCCTTTGGATCGCGGCCAATATCTTTGATGGCCTTAGTTGGAAAATAACCATTTCCAACACCGATATCTATATGCCTTTTGGAAAAGTTGTCTGAGAACAAAGGGCGCAGGTACTTTTGCGGAGAACAGCGCCATATGATAGGGGCTGATACTCGGATGACATAGAAGTCGTAGATGTGTAAAACAAGAGGGGTAAACCTGATTGATCCAGCATTGGGAGCGTGTGGAATGACCGTCATTGTGGATGAGGACGTAACTTTTGGATGAGATTATCCAGATTCCTCTTGTGAAAAAAATAAGGCTGTAAAAGAACTGACCTCAGATTCAAGATTCGCATCCATCTCCCAGAGCTAGAGTAGCAATGGATCCGCACGTCTGCAACTAAATAGATCATGATCGATTCTTGTCCAAGAGAAGCAGCCAAGTTACGCATGACTGGAACTAGCTCTTCTGGAACGACTTGTCACATTAACAACACATAGTACGTTAGCACCACCCTAGCTGCAGCTGGCGGACATCCCCGAGTCGTTCGTTTATCCGGGCCTCAAGACTGACATGTGAGGTTACTATGCACACAAAGTCAAAACCTTACTAGTGAGTAACATACAGCTTATCAAGCCAGGTGAAAACCCCGCATCAGAGCATCAGATCGTGTCATGTTACGTCAATATCGGGGCTTGGTCAGTGATGCCAGGTGGCCTATCACGGCCTAGAGCTCGACCGTGTAAGTTTGACAAAGCAACAAGGACTAACTCCAGAAACTGTCAATCGCAACAGAGAGCCCGTTGTACCTGTGTAAGTAAACCATTAATTCCCACATCTGGAGATAAATACTACGGCATGTTGTAGCACTAATCGAGTTTGAGGTTGGACACTGTAAAGGCGTTTACAACTCACGTATTGTTTCAGAGAGAGAGAGGTGAAAGACATAAATTACCTACGTAGGGGATAGTTTAAAGATCTCAAGGTCCATATATTTTTATTTTATAACCTTGCTCCAGCACGGATACTAGTAATACAAGTCCATCTCCCGACGCCTTTATGAAGTAAATCCACCTTAAAGCCTCGCTTATCTTTTTGACACAAGGCTTATGGCTTGCTTGACGTAACAAGACACTAGTGTATGGTTGAATCTGCTGCGCACCTTTAACATGAGTCGCAACCTCAAACACACAAGGCAACTACTGCCAATTCCTGCACCGGCTGGATCACCCTTGAAAAGAAACGATGACAGCTTTTCATACCATGTTGTCTTTGCATTTCTATACCTAAGAAGACTGAGACTATAGAGGCGCATAGTAGTACTGAACTACGAATGCCACGCAGTCTTCCCATTGACTGTCCTGTTTACCCTAGAGATTTAGGGCCCTGTGGGTATTACACTCCAGTTCGCAGATTGAGAGCGCCGGAGACAAGGACAGGGAGAAGAAGTACATGTGTCACATAACCAATATAGACATGTGAATCTAATATAAGTTTTGGTGGAAGTTTCAGAGTCATGGTATGAAGGAATGGAAAGGAGCTGATCCTGTCGAATCAAGATAATATAAGGGATCGACAAACTTCACTTCAAAACTACAAGTCCACTAATAAGCCGGAGCCACAAGAAATCTTAATAGGAGCAAAGGGCCAACAGTGGGGATACAAAGCGTTTCAAAGTTTTTTATTTGATGATAGCTCGGATATTAAACTTCGAAGTCAGTCTGTTAGTATCCTTACTATTATCAGCAGAATTGACGTATTTATACGCTCGAATCACACAACTACCAAGTTGGGATAGATAGTAACGTAGTGTGATGCAAATCTTTGGCGATGTATGATTTCGAGATTTTGAGATAACTTGCTTCCAAGTTTGAAGATAATTGTGCTACTTTGTCTGGGTACACACGATAAGCTAGCTGAGTTACAAAGAAACGGAATACACAAACAATAGTATACAAATTACATATACATCTAAGCTGTGTATGAATGCTCAACTGGTATGCTAAGATATGGGAAGATATGATCCAATCTCGCTCGAAATGTAAGACATTGTTAAATGCCGGAATTCTAAAGGCCCTAAGTTAAAGAACGTCTACCTTTGAACTGTTCCTAGCTTAATGATTTAACTCCTAAGGCGAACAGTACTTCTTTTTACATTCCCTTAACTCGAGCTACATGAAAGGTCATTGCGTCACTCAACTGTAATATTACGAGAATGTCCCCCCTTCCCCCAAATACTAAGCATTCTCTTCTCATCTCCTAAAAATTGACCTGTAAGATAGAATTCGCGGTCCCAACCGCCACTCCACTTTGTCGCCGATCATAATTACGACTCTAAGATAGAGTTACGGGTTCACCTCTTTGGATCATTATCCCTTGGGCTAAATCTAAAATATCTCCAGGTAACCTTGTATCGCAATTCGAACTGACAAGTTTTTCGCATCCACAATTTCGTAGGATGACTCGAGGTGCCTCGGTGGTTCATTTTCCGTCTCCCTTCTGGATCACGACATTAAGCCTTGTGCTTCGCCATTGTAAAAACAACTCTGTTCAAATCCGCACTGGCTTCAATATTGCTCATGAATCTATAATCACTCAGCCAGCAAGGCGGAAATAATAAATGAGACTCTATATTCCCATTGGACAGAAACCGTGTAAAGGAATGCAAGATAAAGCCTTCTGTCAATCTTTTCTTAATACGTGAAACCGTCCGCCCTATTTTGGCCCGTTTCATCATCCATCGATACCAGGATAAGCACATTAAAAGTCCCATGCCGCGTCAACAAGTCGACGTGCTGATCCACGCGGTTCCACATACAGTCTTAGTGAAGCAAGGGGGTCAAAGCGAACACCAAACAGTCGGCTTGTAGAGGCTCTAGAAGCCATTTGGAACTTGGTCGATGTTTTAAACATATAACAAGCTAAAATATTTAAGAATAAAGTTTGTCGTCTAATCCGAATGATGGCTTGGTATCGTCGGAACTATATTTAAATACACGCTTAGAGCTTGGCGTAGAAGTAAACCCCAAACTTTTAGTGCCGGTGAGATTCAGGTCTTTTCATCCCTGTTCATAAAGCATGGACATTATCGTCACTCGAGCTAACGGCTACTCCGTATCTGGTTACATGAGGCTCAACTCATAATCGACGTGGCACCTGAATCTTGACCAAAATGCTACTTTGTTGTAATTCTGTTGTATGCAATGATGTTTCTCTCATTCTGTATATGCTGGTGAAACTACATGATTCTACCTCATGTTGGATTGAAGTTTACAGTGTTAAAACAGCTGCTATAAGCTGAGCCGTCTCTTTGTTCCCGGACTCAGCTCCCCTGCCATCCAAGTTTCAACATCACAAAACCCCATATTTCAAACACTGCCGAATTCCCGCGGAACAAACAATGATCCACCAATAACAGTTACTCGTGCCTGTCATATTCTTGGCAGGATCTACCTATCCGCGGATAGTCACAGCCCAGACATGACATGACTGTCGTTTCAAGTCGGGCACTATGAGGCGGATAATTCGGCAGTCGTCTTGATTGTATTCTTAACGTGGAGTTACTCGGCCGATGTCAGTTTCGGATGCGAACTGCGAGGAAGAATAAATAGGGTGAGCTGCCTCATCTTGTCCAACTAAACCTCAGTATTGCATCTTCTGTCCATTCATTCGTTTTTGTTTTCAGATTTATACATTCTTTTTTTCGTTTCCAAAATGAAGTCTCTCTCTCTCCTCTCTGTCGCTATCGCCTCATTGGTGCCCTATGTGGCTGCTGCTGGTGTGACTGGCAAGCCTGAGGGTTTTGCTGCGGAAGCCACTGGTGGCGGTTCTGCCGAGGGAGTTTACCCCAAGACTACTGATGAGCTGGTCTCATACCTTGGAGACGATACTACTCGTGTCATCTTCCTTGACAAGGAGTTTGACTTTACTGGAACCGAAGGAACCGCCTCTGAAACTGGTTGTGCACCTTGGGGAACGGGCTCTGGATGTCAACTGGCTATAAACAAGGACGACTGGTGCACCAACTACCAACCTGATGCCCCTAAGGCCGATGTTAGCTACGACAAGGCTGGTCTTCTCGGTATTACTGTCAACTCTGACAAGTCCATCGTCGGTATTGGCAACAAGGGTGTTATCAAGGGCAAGGTATGTCAAGTTCCCTCTCGTTTTTTCATGTGTACGTCGTGCTGACAATCATCTCAGGGCCTTCGAATTGTGAACGGTGTCAAGAATGTCATCATCCAGAACATTCACATCACCAACTTGAACCCTCAATACGTCTGGGGAGGAGATGCCATCACCATCAACGGCGCTGACCTTGTTTGGATCGACCACGTTACCACCTCTCTGATCGGCCGTCAGCACATTGTTCTCGGCACAGACGCTGACAACCGAGTTTCTATTACCAACTCGAGAATTGATGGCGAGAGCGAGTGGTCTGCTACTTGTGACGGTCACCACTACTGGTCTATGTACTTCACTGGCTCCAGCGATGTAAGTTCAAACAAATTGCTCAATGTATGAGACCATACTAACACTGCACAGCTCGTCACCTTCAAGAACAACTACGTCTTCAAGACCTCCGGACGTGCCCCCAAGGTCTCTGGTAACACTGTTCTCCACGCCGTCAACAACTACTGGCAGGGTAACTCAGGCCACGCCTTCGAGGTCAGCGACGAGGCCCGAGTCCTCGTTGAGGGTAGCTTGTTCCAGGACGTTGCTGCTCCTATCGAGGAGGGTGCTACCGGCAAGGTCTTTGCCAGCCCCGATGCTTCCGCTAACGGTGCATGCTCCGACTCTCTCGGCCACGCCTGTGAGGTTAACAAGTACGAAAACTCTGGAAAGCTTTCCGGAGCTGACTCTGACTTCCTTGGTGACTTCTCTGGCCAGAGCATTGCCGCAGCTGAGCCTGTCTCATCTGTCTCTGGTCTTGTCACCAGTGCTGGTTTCGGCAACATCTAAGCAACACATGCTAGAGGTGTCGGCAATTAACATTCTAGTATAGAGTATTCTTGGTTCTTCATGTATATTATCTCAACCTGTTTCTGGGCGGGTACCAAATAGATTGTCCATAGAACATGATTTGCGAAACTTCACTGCCTCGTTAATATTCGCCATCTTTGATGTCATGGCACGCTTGTTGATTCCCATGTGCATGTTATAACTACAGTATTAGCCAAACGAAATCTTGTCCACATATACTCTAACCAAAGAGTGACCGCAGATTATGTTCTTCCATAACGTCAATCCAATGCACAGAAGCTGTACCAGATTTCTCCTTATCATATTCATCCCAAATAGTCTGCACCAGTGTCTTGGCCACAACAATTGGTCGGGGCGGCAAAAGCGTCTCCAAGATATCGAGCCGTCCTATAATAAAACATCTGGCATCAACAACCTTGAGGCGAGATTCAGTCAAAGTACTTAAACGATCAATATCTTCATCTGTTTGAACAAGCTGGTCAATGTAGTCGGACAAGCCGCAGTGTTCCGTGTTGCCAAGATCAAATGGTAAAGGAGCCGCAGCAGATATTTGGGATTCAGGACTTAGAGATGAGGTTTCCGAAGGCTCAAATCTGAGTCCTGTACTAGCCGTGATGCAGAGAAGAGGCTGGGTCATCTTGCTACCAGAATCGGGAGGTAGTTGTTCAATCAACTTGGCCAGACGAAGGCTTAAAGGCGTAATGCATTCTTCCCAGGGAACATGGGCATCTTCCGAACTCGAAAGGTTATCTGGCAACCTCAATAGAACCAAGTCGGGAAAGGTCTGATAAATATGTATCAGACCAGCCAAACGATACGCCTCGGCGACATTGACGAGATGTCGACATGGTGTTTTCTGATCACCGGTTTCGGTATTGGCAGGAGCCGATTCAAAGTCTAGACCCAAGAGTTTCTCTTCCAGAGACTTAGCCTCCTCGACCATATTCAGTGCAGTCGCGTGATCACGAGTTGCAAAAGGGCCTGGGTGTTTAACATGGTAGCGATAGTTTCGACAGAGTCTTAATGTTTGAGTCAATAGTCGCGAAACCGTATTTGAAACACCAGTCCAAGGGTGCGGTATGTCATCAACGACGGGTTCATTGGGTGCAGCAGTCGGGTATTCATCTACGCTGATATCGTCGATTTCCTCAATCTCATAAGAGCTGTAGGGGTTTGTGTCCGAAACGACGGATAACAAGAGTTCGCAGTAAGTCCAACTTTTGTTGAAAATGTTCAACATCTTTCGCTCTTCTTCGGAAAGACGGCGTTTCTGCTTATTGATCCGATAAAGAAGAGCCTTGGCCTCTTTGAGGAAGGGTATCCCGAGTTGGGATGCATTCAACCAGCAGATACTTGTTCCTATACAATAGAGACCGTAGATCAGACCCATAGGAACAGTATCGAGATTGGGAGATGACTTGACAACACGGAGCTCCGCCTCGATAACGTCTGTTGCATTTTTCATCAGGGAAATGGACGTCTTCTTCATATTGGGCATTTTCGAGGATAGGTAGGCAGACGACATGCTCTGAAGACTGGCAGAGACGGCTTCTGAAGTTGACCAGAGGGCGGTAGCGATCATGCGGTTGGAGTTTGTTGGCGAATCATATTGAGACCACAGTGAGCAGACGTCTCTAAACCAATATTCAACAAGCGAGGATGAGAGATCCATGACCGGGGGAGGTATGAACAGTGTAGGTAAAGGCTGCTGAACAGGGAACAGCGAAAGCTCTGTGCTGTTGGAAAAGTCTTCCAGATTAGGGGTCATATCCAACACGCCTGGGGCCCAGTGAAAGTCTTCAATGGGGAGATCCTCGACAGGCGGATCAAGCGAGAACTGAGGGATAAACTCGATGTCCGATGTGCTGGTTTGAGGTTCAATGAGCTGGGGATTTTGTTGATCACTCGCGTGAGAATTCTCGAGCATGAATTCGCCAAATATCCCTTGATTTGGGTCATTGGAGCTGTACATAGAACTCGCAGTAGTGAAAGACGCTGTCGAAGTAGAGTCAAGCTGTCGTTTCGGGGGCCGACCACGTCGCTTTTTGGTGGTACATGTTTGTGACTTTGGCGATACTCGGAACTTGTGGTCTGTCAACTCTGCAGGTTTTTCATGTTTGGTAGACCATCGTAAACCGCGTTGATAACCTCCGCATTGAACGCCCCGTGAGATGCAGACTTGGCAACTGGGTTTGGCTTCATCACATTTGAGCTGTTTCAAACAGTCAGTCGATCTGATAATATATCAATTACAGGGTGTTGATGACTTACATGTTTGTTCCTGCAAGTCAAGCATCCAGACCGCGATCGAAGAGGTAACTTCCTCTTGGCTTGGCCCGCTTCAGTCATGAGCTCTGGCGTAAGGGCGTCCATACCACGGCTCCAATTGGGCAGGTTTCATACACGTAGTTCGTGGTTGCCGATAGTAGAGTCGACAAAACGTCCTCAATCTTGACAAATGCGGTCAAAAAGTGAGAAGCTTGAGTTGCCTCTTCCCCGCTGAAGCTGAGATGATACTGTAACTAAGATTGGTTTAGCGCAAGACCGGAATTGGAGCCGAGGCTTAGACTTCAACTTGCTGGTGGCGTATGCTACCGACAACAGTAAGTACAGTACATACTCCGTCAGTCTGTTCAGACGGATGGCAAGCTTGAATTGGACATTTATGGAACATCACTGGCATTTACAATCTTAGTAGCACAATATTCCGATGCGTCCAGCTTACTATGGATGAAAAGCCCCGTAATCTCACCTGGAAATGCCGCCAAACCGCCATCTTGAGGCTTGTGTCCTACAGTAGCTGAATATATACTGTAAGGTTGGTGGCGATAACTCAGCCAGATACATGACTTTTGGGACTCGGCAAGCTCTCCGATGTACAGTATCTCTCGTTAAACTGCCGCCATCTCTCCGAGGCTCAGTCCCATCCGCTCAAACTCAAAATTGCACTCGGCTCGAAGTTTAACAGCCACCCGTGACCCAACCGCTCAACAGGGCGAAGAACCACTGCTCTTTGGAGTTGGCGGAAAGAGAATAGCACAAGTTTTCAATAATAATAATCATCATTAACGTCATTAATCCAAATTATGAAGCAAGTGGAATGCCTTGCTATATCCTGCATCACCTCATCCTTTGCGATTCTCAAGCATCTTTTCTTCCATCGCAAGTTCGTCCGAAGCTTCAGCAAGATCGGGTCGCTCGCCCAAGATGACATCGAGTTGCTGTATCAGAGCTGTTAGTAACTTCTTCTACACAACAGCAAGGCGCGCGAAAACTTACCGGGCCCTGGAACGTTTTCTTTCCATACAAGATCCAGTATCCTGCCAGGAATAAAAAGAATATTCCAATGACAGCTGAGACGTAGTCTTAAGCACCCAGGTTAGAATTGCAATGAACGAAGGAGGGGGTAGCCATACTCATTGAGCTTGCAGTGACCGGTAATGCAGGCGGGAAACAGAAAAACTAGATTGAGGTCTTAGTCTTGGTCGGTGATTAGGAGCATCCAACTTACAAGCGATGTAATAAACACATAGAGAACTGCAACCAAGTTTAGGAACAAACCCTTCACCTTCCCAAACCTCCATGGGGTATCGGCGGATTGGAACTGAGTCAAGATATCTCTGCCACGCACGAGCAAGGCCAAGACCGGGATCGCATAGGACATGTTAAGAAGAATAGTGCAGGAAGAAATGAAAGCAGTAAAAGCGACGGTTGGCCCTAGATAAAGTAGTCCGAAAAGAGCATTAAAGACCCAGGTGAGGCCAATAGCTCGGATAGGCACTTCCCACTTAGCGTTGATATGGTTGAAGTAGTCGTGATACAAGATACCCTTGTCTCGAGCCATGGCATATAGTAGTCGACTGGCGCTGGTGATGGATCCATTGGTTCCATGTATGAAGCAGATGGCAAGCATCAATGTCAGGAATGTCGTACCCGCACGGCTGCCAGTCGCTTGTAGGATAAGCTCAACGATAGGCATACCGGTCGATGTAGCCACGATGCCTGGTAGATCTGTAAGACAGAAGAGCATGACGAGAATGAAGACTGTTCCACTGATTCGTCGTCAGTATGCAATTGCCCGAGATGTAAGTTTGGACTTACGTTGTTCCTCCAACACCAATTGCGTATACCATAGCCAGGGGGGCGTCTCGAGACGGCGTTGGCATCTCCTCTGTCATGTGTAGCACAGCATCGTATCCGATCAGTGATAAAGCTGACTGTAGAAGTCCTAGGACCCATGCGATGCCGTCGTTCCACCCAGTCTCGTTTTCGAAGGTCGCAAACACGAATTCGGGGTCTGTTTTATCCGATGTCGATAGTAGAACGATGCTGGCAACGAAGACGCTTAGAATAGACCAATACACTAAAAACGTCAGACTAGTCGGGTTTAACTGGCAAAAGATGCGGTACTTACAAGCCAAATTGTTCCAAGCGCCCAGAATTCGGTTACCAAAGGACATAGAGAATGTGCCAAAGGTAAGGATGGCCATAAAAATCAGGTACGTCTTCCATGCTGCAACGACGTAGTTTCCGTTGGATGCGACGACGCAAGCCGCGGAGATGAACTGCGCTGCTTAAAGATTAGTTTTTGACTCCAAGATTTCCTGTCAAACGTACCTGCAAAGAAACCCTCAGTGGTAACAAGTGTGAGCCAGCCACAGATGTTGATGTATCCAACCGCAAAACTCTGCGGACTGTTATTAATACTGGAGAAGCAAGAATGGTCGTCAAAGGTGTCCAGATACTCACCAAGACCTTCCTCCATTTCTCACTACACAAGAACCACATAAAGACATATTGACCACCGGCCGTGGGCCAAATGGCAGTCAATTCACCGAGACTGGCTGCCAGGGCAAAATTGCAAAGAACACAGAAGACGAAACCATACAAAAAGGCAACGGAACCACCAGAAGGGAGAACGATACTCAAGCTACCGGCGAGGCAGATCCATGTACTGTATTATTCACATAAGAAGATGATCATGCGGGTTGCGGGAGTTGGGAGCAACACACTTGAGAATGGCAAAGGTCATGGCCACCATTGTGATTTTGGACAGCCGAGGCCTGAGATGGCCCTCTGCATGGGGACTATGCGTATGCCCGGACATTGTGTGCAATATGCTGATGAACTATGTACTAAGAGGAAGAAACAACACGATGTGAGTGTCTAGTTCAAGAGGGTAGTGGGCGAGGAGCGCGACTTGTATATGTTGCCGGCTGCCCCTGGCCCACACACATTAAATGTAACATAAAATGGTCTAGGCTGGCTAACGGTTCATTCAACCAACCAAAGGCCTTCGCTTTGATCAGAGGTGGCGTGAATCCGTTGGGCTGGTTGACAGTTACTGAAGCATCATAGATATCGCCTTGGTTTCCCGCCAGTTTGAAATGTATAAAGTCAAGCTTAAACGTAATATCATCTACAGTACTTTCCCCGATGGCGATCGGGTTCGAGACCAGCACATGTTAGCTCTGTCTTGTATGCAAGTTAGTGTAATCTGAAGCTTATCACCCTCTTCCCCGCGTTTTACGGTTCCGCAACGAAAGTTTGAAAGAGGAATATCAGTCTAAAATTGCCTTTTTGAGATTAGCAAGTTCGGATGTCATTATCCCCTCTTCACAAAGTACTGTACACCGCAGCACAGCATCCAGTTAGCCAATGGGCAAGGCGCAATTCGCCACTCCAGATGTTGGTGATGTTTCAGACCTCTGTCCGCTGTGGTGAGACGGATCAGCTGGTACATGCAATCGATGCTCAAATGCAATGCTCATTAACAACATGTTTCAAATAGGCAATTATAGTCATTGTACTGATTTGGTGACAACACGCCACAAGTGCGTCTTAGGCTGGAAGGCTGGACTGCTGGAGCACTGCGGCTCAGTTACGATGTTTCTGTGTCATACAGCAAAGCTATTTATTCTTCAATTAACCTCCGATACTATAAGTCGCCTTTCTTATGTCAGCATGTTAAGTATATATCTACACAAAACAGCGGCAATTTTAAACCATGGTTGCGATAGCGAGCCCATGCTTTACATACTTCACACTGACCCTCATTATTGAACATTGGCTTACCCGGGAGTGTTGTTTTGCTGACATCGTTTAATTGGCCAGTAGTCGTTGGTTCATAAACTGACTCAGCCCCAGAGCGCTCCCCATTTGTGCACTTCAAGATGCATTAAGCATGATTGCGTAATTGAAACGCGGTATTTCGGGTTTCCGTGTTGTCTATCGTCTCGCGTTCAACCGCGTCATGCAGAACACCCAGCATTGGGCCGGAAAGCAGGCATGATACATAAAGATGGGGAAACCTAGGTAATCTATCGACTATAAAGTATTACCTTGTCACGTAGGCAGGACGTTAATGTATTACATTAATGAATGCCAAGTGAAGAGCTAGGCAGCAGAGCCAACCAAGACCAGATGAGTAAGGATGCTTGGGGGCTGAGCAGAATCATACAAAGGCTGTAAAAAACCTCAATACTGTCCTGCAAACCTCAATCATCTGCTCAAAATAAACATTGTTATGTTTCTTACAACTCGAACTTCACCTGACGAGTTGCCGCTCGTAACCGAGATATGGGGCCATGTCTGTTCTTTTCTCCCTCAGCAAAGTCTTGCAAATCTGAGGCTCGTTTCTTCCAGATTAAATGACATTGCCTTGCCTTGGACGTACCAAAGCATACGCCTCGAAGCAATTGACTCTTCAGTCGAGCGATTCGTCAACATCGCAAGGTCTCCCAGGCTTCGAGAACTGGTCCGAGAACTTACCATTGACACCTGGATCGGCCCGGACATTAGCTATCACAGTAACGAGAGCTACCTAGCGGATGCCGCCTTTTTCAACGCGTTACCTTTTGTCCGATGTTTTACAAAACTCACAGCGCTCCATCTCCGGTTCAGCGAGTATTGCGGAGCAAATGATCGAGGCTTTATAGAGTTTGAAGAGACATACGAATTCCGATACCGGGTGTTTGATACCATCTGCTACTGCATTGCAGGAATGTGGACGCTGGGGAGACAGCGAAAGATTGATCAAGTTATGCAAAATTACTTCCATCTTAATGGTGACCTCGGGTTCGACTATAGAGACCAAGACTCCGAATTTTCCGCCAAAGAGCCCATCCAACTCCGGGAACTGACAATCGCTAACCTGGCCGACTATAGCGATCCTCATATCAATGCTTCGGAAGCTTACAACAAGGTCATGTCTCTCCCAAGTCTCGTCAACCTCAAGCTTTTTGTTGCCACACAAGAGGACGAAGCTTTACCAGAGACTGCTGTGTATTTCCCAGAAAAGTACTACTTCTTTGACAATATTAAGAACACATGGCTTTCGACTCCGCTCAGGGATAACTTGAGAGTCTTGTCACTGTATTTCCAGGACTATTGGGGCTGGCTCCCCAAGATGGACTTTCGCGAAATGGGCCATGATTCGCCTTTTCCTCAGCTCAAAATCCTGGCGCTTGGAAACTATGTCTTTACTCACGACTGGCAAACTGATTGGTTTGCCAAAGTCGGGAGTAACGACGGAAGTGGCGGATTGGAGGAGCTGTACCTCGACAACTGTCCGATATTGTACAACGCTCTTCAAGCCGGGCCATTTGACGCCCAAAATCCTGGATACCCTGATCATCTCGTTGTCTCGCAAGAAGAGTATGGCACTGAAGGGCATGAATACCCCATCAGATGGCATCAGGTTCTGGCTCATTGGAAAGACTCAATGAAAGGTCTTAAAGTCTTTCGCATGGGCCATGGCTCATGGGGAGCAATGCCTAACGATACTCGCCAGGCAATTATGAAGGACAAGACCTATGCAGATTTGGACAAGAGAGTACTATGGCATCGATTGTCGCACAACTTACACAGGAATTTTGCCTGTCCTCCCGCAATGAATAGGGACGATCTTAAGGGCGGCATGCACAAGGTGTGGCCATCAGGGCACTTGCATGGCACAGGACTTTCTGATGACAGAGGAGGTCGGATGCGGTATGTCGAGTACGATCGTAGCCGTGAACCTTCGCCGTGGTTAGAAACTGTCAACCGCTATGGAAAAGAGGGGGCATTCGCACCGGAAGAAGGAACGGTCGCTAAAGATGACGCTGCTTATGGTGAGCTGATGGCTGCAGTTG
This sequence comes from Fusarium guadeloupense, assembly GCA_021655865.1. Classification (NCBI taxonomy): domain Eukaryota; kingdom Fungi; phylum Ascomycota; class Sordariomycetes; order Hypocreales; family Nectriaceae; genus Fusarium; species Fusarium guadeloupense. Next base: position 243,487 of record JAJJWM010000135.1, read on the forward strand.
AGGCCAGGCATGGGATTGTAACTATATGATTCTAGTCTGCTTCTTAGCCTCTTTATTGAATCAAAAATATCATAATTCATTCAAACATTTAAATGCATTATAAAATTCCTCATAGCCTTATGTCAAGTAAGTAAATACAAAACTTATAGAATATCATCATCTAGTTAATATATACTTTTACCCCAAGTTTAAAATATATATCACATAACGTACACGATAAGCAAGCGGCACAGACAAGCGAGCGGCACATCCCACTTTTCACTTTAAAATCCAATTTTTAAAAGCTTACAAAAAGCTTAATATAAGCCTAAAATAGCTGAGGTTTTGATAGCGCATATATAAGTACTAAAATAATCTATACTTTTTTTTTTAAGATTTTTTAAAAAATCCTATATAGCTATAAACCTTAAAGTCTATTTACACTGTATAGAATACTATATTTTAAGGTTTTTTATATAAAATAAAATAGCTAAAAATCTTTAGAAAATACTATTAAATAAAGCTAACCATACTATCTTAAGTAAGATTT
>JAJJWM010000136.1:0-52314 GCA_021655865.1 Fusarium guadeloupense
TGGGAACCTGGCTCGAGCCAGGGTCGGCATAAACACCATTTTCTAGAGCACGTGAGCGCTTGTTGCTAGCAAGTGATATGAATGACTTACTGCAAAAAGACTTGAGAATTGACGCTGCCTTGTCGCACTCCTTGTCTATAGTCTCAGGGAGGAAACTCTGGCTGCCAAACTTGTGCGCCAAGCTATTGATGGGAGCTGCAGCCTTGATACCGAGCTGGCTAAATCGCTCACTCCAACCTGGCTTCTTGTGTTCCTCAGGAGGAACAAACGTCGAAGCATGTCCTGTATCTGTGTCGTGACCTGGGGCTATATGGGCATGATGAGCTGTTGTAGCAGGATGGGCCGGTGTAGCCGTATGAGCCGCATCGCCTGTAGGAGGGGGTGCAAAAGTAGGATGGGCAGGATCGTATTGCGGAATGTTGTAGTTCTGCTGGGCCTGCTGAGGGTGTTGGGCATCGAAGGGCTGTTGAGGCTCGTGATGCTGCTGCGCCGCATTGACTGGGTTTCCCTGGAGCGGGTTCGGGTGAGGAACAGACTGTTGGTGCTGTTCCTGCGAAGGAGGAGGGCCAGGTGGGGGAGGTGGGAAGTGCTGCTGTTGTTTCTCGTCTCCAGCTACGTGAGGAACCTGTTGCTGCTGAGCGTCGCTCACAGGTGGAGGTGCAAAGTATGGCTGCTGCTGCTTTTCAGACCCAGAAACAGGCGCATGCTGGTCTTGAGAAGCTGGAGGAGCGCGCTGCTTCTCGTCACCTGGGAGTTCAGCTTGTCCTTGGTCGTACGCGGGAGGGGCTGACGAGTCGTGCTCAGCGGGAGGATACTGCTGGCCGGGTTGAGCAGTAGGCAAAAGACCGCCTCCGTGCTGGTCGCCAGCCGGATACTGGGGGTTCTTCTCGGGGTTCGACATGGAGTTTAGTATAGGTAATGTGAGTTGTAGTTGTAGTAGTTGTAGTTGCAAGGTTAGAGTTGAAGATAAGGTGATGGCGGGGTAGCTCTGTACAAGGTATAGCTATAATTGTATGACAGTGAGAAATAGCAAGTGACTAATGAGAGAAATGCGACGTCTTTAATAACTATCAAAAGTGATCTACTGTTACAAGAGGCCTCGTCACCTTCAAACGTTGAGAGTGGCGTCCAAGACCAAGACAAAGCGAAACCGGTTCATGTGCTTTCCATGGAACCAACTTGTGACAGCTTGACGCCGATATTGATGTCATCAGCGTGGCTTGGCTGAGGTTGATTGCGTGGCTGAAACCCAGGGTCCTGCACAGCCACTGTTGATCCAATATTTAGTTAAATGATCCTAGAAATCTGTTGGGAAGGAAGTTCTTGTATAAATATTGAGGCGAGTCGTGGAAACTTGTAGTATTCTTACTTTTCCCGATGCTCGGTCTTGTATTGATCGGTCAGCCTCTGTCAGAATGTCTCGGAGCCCGAGCGGGAACCCATTCGGGAAATACATTTGCTTATCCGAAGCCTGTGATCTGAAGTCCGACTATCTACATACCAAGCAAAACGCTATCTTGTAAACACATCAACTACTAACACTCTCACAATTCTGTCAGTGATCGTATCAGTGAAAATGACGCAAACACAGTCTACAAACTCTCCAGATACTCTCCACCTCCCTCGCATCCTCTGTCTCCACGGCGGCGGCGTCAACGCTCAGGTCTTTGAACTCCAATGCCGCGTCCTCATTGCGCATCTCAGATCCTCCCTTCGCCTCGTTTTCATGCAAGCGCCCTTCATCTCAGCCCCTCACCCAGACATCATCAGTGTCTACGGCGAACACGGCCCCTTCCGACGCTGGCTCCGCTGGCAGCCCGAGCACCCCGAGGTCGAGGCCGAGGCTGCCGCCGAGATGATCCGGAGCCAGACCCGCCGGGCGATGGACACTGACCCCGGCACCGGAGAGTGGGTCGGCATCTTGGGCTTCTCGCAGGGCGCAAAGATCGCCGCCAGTCTGCTCTGGACGCAACAGCAGGTGACGGAGCAATTTGGCGCGGCTGAGGCTTTGACGCAGTTCAAGTTTGGTGTTCTCATGGCTGGCAGAGCGCCTTTGATCACGTTGGATCACAGGCTGAAGCATCCACCGCCTATCGTTGATGCGGCGCTGTTGAGCTCAGAGTTCAAGGACTGGCCTGAGTCTAACAAGGGTGATCATGTGTTGAGGATCCCGACACTACATGTTCATGGTCTTCGAGACTCGGGTATGGAGCAGCATCAGATCCTCTTGAATAATTATTGCGAGACTGGTACGACAACCTTGGTTGAATGGGACGGTGGACATCGGATACCCATCAAGAGTCATGACGTCGAGGCTGTAACACGTGAGATCTTGAAGCTCGTCAAAAGCACGAGTCTACCCAATTAAGAGTCCCATATGTTTTATTTCATTGTTTCTTGGATATAATCGAGAAGTTCATAGAAGTGCGGATACAGTACTGGCCCACTGAGCAGATATACAGAGTTCACCAGAACACGTCGACAGTAACACACCAGGCAACTAGCAAAAAGTGAATAAAACACCAAAAAACATACAACACTGGGGATTCGCTGGTCGTCACCGACCCAACTACTAATCCAGCGCTTCGTAGCTTGACTATGGGGGAGCGGACGGGACCCCGTATTTATCTACGAGCTGTGGTCGTATGTGCTTGATCATGGGCGGTAGTTGACTTATATCATGTTCAATTCATGACGCTCATCTCAAGGGCAGAATACTGGTTTGAAGTGAAGATGGATTACTTGTATCTCTACAAGGTTTATCATCAGTGTACATATTCTCCATACAGCAAGCAATCTCTATCTACAAAATATGAAGCCCATAACCACTCTACCTGGCATCAAACTATATCCAGACCCGTTAGTCCATATCAAATCGTTCCGTAAACCCCCCCATCCATGTCTATTGCAACTCGGGTATGTTCGCCTTGCGATCTGTAGTATCCTTCGGGGCCGTCTCTACCACAGCTCCCTGCTCCCTTTCCATCTCCTCCTGAGGATAGTAATAGTAAGTATCTCCTGCTTACTAGTCAGCCATAACCATATAAACGAACCTCTCTCCGATAGTTGACTTACTGCCTCTTCTTCGTTGTCGTTTCTTGAAGTAAACAACCCCCAGTCCTGCAAGGGCCAAACCAACAACAGCACCAGCGACAGCACCGCCGAGGACAGCACCGTCTGGAAAATATTTCCCCTCTGACTCTTCGATGCTCTCAAAACCTTCTTCTTTCCCAGCCCCAGTCTCAGTTGCAGAAGCGGAAGAAGAAGCAGAGATGGATGCAGACGGCTGTATCACGCCAGTAACCTCTGCACCGCACTTCTTCCCCGTATCCTCGTCATACACTCTCACCAAATTCCTCTCACTCGTCTCGTTGGCCTGCCACAGCGTAAATGTTCCTGCGTCCTGATTTACCATGAGATACGCAGCAGTAAGGAAGTACCGTCCCAAACGACCATGATTTTGACCACTGCTGGTTAATAGAATATCTTTCTTGCCTTGATCGAGCACCCGCGAGCCATTCCTGTCGTATTCGACACGAGGAACAGCATATTGATCGTTTCGAACGCGTACCTCAAGTCCAGAGTCGAGTTGAAAGGTCAGGTCGGCGACGAAACTAGAGTGGTCAGCTAGACTCGAGAACAAGGGATGGATCCTTTGACTTACATGTCGTTAACGTCTATTTCCGCAGCATACCTGTGAACACCTGAGGTGTCATTCACTCGTGTGAGCCCGGCTACTTCTCCAAATCTGTCGATGTATGGCCTTGGCGCTTCAAGGAGGAGGTGATACGTCGGATCAATACAGCACGACATGGCTGTATTCATGGGGAGAATACTTCTCGAAGTGCCGCCGCGAAAGTTGACCTTTATATCAGTCACGACTACTTTCAAACCCGTTGGACAGCCCCCTGTTCCCTCAGAGACTGTGTAATCCAGCGGCGCCGTGTAGTTTTCACCAGTGACCTTTGCCTCGTCGTAGCCACCCAGCACTAGAGATCCATCTAGAGAGTTGGCAATCCACATCCTCCCCCAGAAGATGGACCATACTCGCGAGGTGATCTTTCCGGCTTTGTGCAGAGCGTTGAGATATGTCGAGTTTGATCCGAGTCCGAGGGGGTTGGGAGCCGTGTAATCTAAGTCGAATGCCGTGCGTGGTATACCAAAGGGAAAGTGTTCAAGTTCAGCTGACCCTTCAAGCTTGATCCTGTCAGTTCCGGCAAGACTCGTCGACATCAGATCTTCAATAGGCTTGTATGCGATGCCTGAAAAGGTTGTCTCATTGCTAGCTCCTCCAGCATCAACAATGCCGCTCGCGTTGGAGAAGCTCGTAGACGCATCCTGATGGAACAAACCACCTCTTCGAACCTTGCAGTCCACCTCACCCCAGAGTTCCAAGTCGTTACAAGATGCTTCCTTGTCGTATATCCAGGTGTTGTTGAACTCGCTAATAGCCTGCGTTAGTGAGGACTCAGCAAGTAACAGTCTGAGACGTCAACGCACGCCGAGGGTAAAAACACAAGATTTTGAGGAGGTGTTCCAACTTGAGCAGGGATTCCTCTAGCATAAGATTCGCTGTTTTCTGGGAGAATCCGAATGCTTTGAAGTGGTAGCTCCAAGGGCTCTGCATCACAAGACGGAGCACATCTGGCGGGTGTGATAAGTAAAAAGGGCAGAAGCAAGCGCATCTTGAAATATTAGCATTAGGAGTCAAAGTCAAAAACTGAGAAGTTGAGCTGATAGCAAGCGGAAAAGATCTATTCTATTCATCTTGTAAGTTCAAGGCTCGTGCTTAAGACTTAAGCCAACATAACCAAGCCTGCCTTGACCTCTTATACACGAGCCATGTTAGCCCGTATATAATAATATAACCAACAAGAAAATCTACCAACAGTCCAAGGCGATATTCTATGTATATCCCATCTTTCATATTTCGACAGAGATCAAAGACATGGGTCGCTAACAACGACACTTGATTCGTCACTTCAGACAAAGAACACTTCTTCCTGCGAAATCTGCCAAGAACAGCCATCTTCTCTGTTTGCGATAGTTGCCACGTCGCGTTGCTGGTTGGTTAGACTGTCTAAGCCATGTTCCAACGCCCTTTCCCCCGACGGCCAAAGCCAGTGCTGGTCGGAGCTTTTCTAGCTACTCTGTTTCTTTGGCACTATCTCTCTGTCCCAAGCGGTGCTAAGTTCGTTCCTAGTACCTTTGACTGGGCTTCCGCAGGGCTGGTATATCCCCCTACAGATATCAAGCCTCTACCTGTAGGCGAGCCTCGTCAGATGCTAAAGGTACAAGCAGAGAAATCCAAGTTTCAGCATAATCGTGAGACGGAAATTCGTCGGAAAGCAGTTCGAAATGAGTTTAAACGGGGCTGGGAATCATACAGAAAGTACGCTTGGATGAGAGATGAGTTATCACCACTATCAGCCCAAGGAAAAGATACCTTTGGAGGCTGGGCAGCTACTCTTGTTGATGCTCTAGATACCCTCTGGATAATGGATCTCAAGCCAGAATTCGACGAAGCTGCCAATGCGGCTGCGGCAATAGACTGGGGAGAAACGCACGAGGGCGCTGTCAATCTCTTTGAGACGACAATCCGTCATCTAGGCGGCCTTCTCGGAGCTTACGAGCTTAGTAGCGACCCAGCTCTCTAAGAAAAGGCCATTGAGCTAGGAGAGATGCTGTACCTCGCATTCAACACGCCCAATCGCCTTCCTGGCTTCTGGCTCAACTTTGACGATGCCCTCAAGGGGAAGCAAGTCGCAGGTGTTCACGACCCATCCGCCTCTCCGGGCTCGCTGGTCATGGAATTCACCAGACTCGCGCAACTCACCGAAGATTCCAAGTTCTACGATGCCACAGACCGCGTGACGCAGTTCCTTCTAAAGACTCAAAACCACACGCTTCTGCCGGGCATGTGGCCAGTGTGTCTTGACTTTCGCAACGAGGCTGCGCGCGATAACATCTTTTCTCTCGGAGCACTGGCTGATTCCTTGTATGAGTATTTGCCTAAGATGCATGCCTTACTCGGCGGTCTTGACGAGAATTACGAAACAATGTATCGCACAGCTGCAGAAGTTATCATCCAACATCTTCTCTACCGACCCATGCTGCCTAATCAAGAAGACGTTCTCTTTCTTGGCGATGTTCGCGTCAGTGACAAGATCGAGTTGAGCACCGAAAGTCAGCATCTCACTTGTTTCGCCGGCGGTATGTTTGCCCTGGGCGGAAAACTCCTCGGTCTAGAAGAGCACGTCAACATAGGAGAGAGACTCGCCCGAGGATGCGGCTGGGCATATAAATCATTCCCTACAGGTATTATGCCCGAGATCTTCAATCTCTTTGCCTGTCCGACCCTCGAACCCTGCGAATGGAACCAAGAACTCTGGAAACCCCAAAACGGCCAACGGGTTCCTCGCCACGCGCGCAAATCCGCGATACATTCTCCGCCCAGAAGCCATCGAGAGCATCTTCATCATGTATCGTCTAACGGCCGATCCCAAGTGGCAAGACATGGCGTGGGATATGTTCCAGGCGATCACCCGCTTCACTGGTACTGAGCATGCCAATGCTGCGATTGACGATGTGACGTCTACGGAAACGTCAAAGGCTGATTCCATGGAAGTGAGTTGATCAATTTTTGTTTTCTGGGCATTTACTAACGAGAACAGAGTTTTTGGTTCTCTGAAACCCTCAAGTACTTTTACCTGATATTTTCTCCTCCTGACTTGGTCAGCTTGGATGAGTTTGTCTTGAATACAGAAGCACATCCTTTCCGCAGACCGTTGAGTAGAGGCTGAGTTGCCATGACTTGTAACAATTACCGGAGAACTACGTCGATGGTGGAATTACAGAAGAGTTGTCTTTGGAGACTTGCCAAAACGCAAGGGTCTGACGTCCTTATAGTCAACACTTGGTGGCAATCCTACATGAGCATCCGATGGGCCAAGCGCAACAGACTGAGTTATGTCACATTTGTATATACATCGAAACTGGTGCTGGAACCGGTTCGACTAAATGAGCACTGAATAGTGCTAAACATAGTCATAGATCTATAGACAACGTACGATATACATGGATTCAAGCACATTCCGATGGCCTAGTGTCTGCCCAGCAAGATGCCCTTTCACTGCACCATAACTCTCATATCATAGATTCGTTTCGTGTGTAATTCAATAGCCCTTTTGCATATCCTCAACCTTACAAACCCTGTGAATCACCATCCAACAACCATCCCATGACTTGACACGATCTCTCATATCTCACTTCAACAGCATGCGCTGGCGCGACAAAACAGGAATTTTTCTTTGACATGGCCTGCGGCTGAAAACACGAGACAAAGGAACTTCTTGCCGAGCCCCCAAATCTCCTCATATCCTATTGACGTTGGGATTCTGCCTGGGTCTCTTTGTTACACTTCCAAGATAGCATCTCAAACACAAGCATGATTAGCACATGATACTATTTTAAAAAGCAATTCCGATGTTTTCAGACTTATCATTTCGGGTTCTCGCGGCTATCCTGATACCCAGAGTGAAGGCACACATATATAGAGCAACCAGCAACCTATTCTAAGGACGAACCAGAAGCAACACCGCCGCTCGTTAACATGTATTTCCCGTTTCTCCCACTCCTTACCCTCATTTTCGCCCTCGGCGTCATCGCCATACCAGCCACTCCCCCAGACAAATCCCTCTACCCTTCCACAGACTTGGACACCTCAGAGTCTGTCCCGCTGGACCCAAAGCTCGAGGCTCGCTACAAGGCCGGCGGCTTCCTCGACGACGGCTGCAAAGACGTCCGCTACATCCTAAGCAGGGCAGACAACCTCGGCCGCAAGTACAATGCGGACAAGAAAGCGTTCAAGACGTCGCCGTGGCTCGTAGCCAACTGTCCAGACGCCAAGGGTAATTTCAAGTGTACGTGGATCGCACTTGGTGACTGCCTAGTCAACATAAACGGCGATCTGCATCGTGGTGCCAAGTGAGGCAATCCATCTTGCAGACTCTTGGTGACGTTGCTGACGTTGTAGGGGGCACTTTGACCAAACTTGCGGGCAGTGTGTCATGAGAGACGAAGGCCGCTACTTCTGGTGCCGCTGCTGGTTTAATGCACATGAAGGGGGGCCGGCCTGGTTCCTGTTCGAAGACTCGCGCATTGATCTGAGTAAGCAGCTCCCCTTTGACCCTGAATCTTGATGTTGTTGGCTAACGTTTGCAACTAGACGTGGTTATTGGTACTCGCGACGGCCACCTGTACTGCGACGGCACTTATGGCGTTCAGGATTATTGCCCACAGAGGCCGTCATATGATCCGAGCGATGCCTTCTGGGAGTGCTGGTCTGGCTACAAAAAATGCTAGCCATGTGTGGTGCTATGTAGTTCGCGGATTGTGGTGCTTGGCTGGCAGGCGGTATTCAAAATAAACGGGATCTGAGATGAGGCTGATATAAAAGTTTGATCACTTTAGGGAATCTTAGGGTAGAGATTATAAGTAAAGTGATTAAAATTTTATATCAGTCTTATCCAAAGTCCCGTTTATTTTATATACTACCTGGCTGGCTGCTGTCTTTGTCTTTTCTTCGTTACATTCGTTCCAACCAGTTGATAACATGCCCTCCACTTATTAGAGGGGAGTTCCATAATCAATATATTGTTTCGTTTCGGTTGGCGGCGTTGGTGAATTGTATGGTGAACTGTTAATTTGCAGTCGTTGAGGCCCATTAATTTGAAAATTAATTCTGGCCTCACCTCGTTGTTGTCGCCATCGATTCGTCGACTCTATCAGTTCCGAACACCCCTCCAATAACCATCCCCATTTCTTGAGAAAGGCCTCACTAACCTCCCAGCTACTTGGATCATGCGACTTTCCCCAGACGATCAGAAACGCATCGTCCAAGTTTCGGCTGCACGTAAGACCAAGCAGATCCACACACAGGTAGTCCTCGTCAAATATGTCGTCTGTGTATCCTCTAATGATATTATCTCTCAGCCTCGGAAACGGTAGGAGGTCAACCCAGGGGTGATGTACGATCTCGGTCTGCAACGGGGTCGGGCGCAGGACTTCGGGGCAGGATGACATAACGAGAGCCTTGTTGGCAGGCTCAGGTCCAAGTCTGTTCCATGGGGATATCACATCGTCGCAGCACAGTCCTTCAAGAGGGATTCCAATATGGCGAGCGTTATTGGAGACGGCGTTGACGGCGTTGAGGCGGATGAGGCATGGGAGGAGGGCTGGACGATGGCTGTTGAGGCTATATTGCATCTGAACTACCTGCAAAAAGGCACGAGCAATAGCACGTTCTCGTGGGGTCGAGAGGATAAGGATGCCATGTTCGTATTCATCGTCAGGTGCGGTATCGGTAGATTTCTCGGTCTGAGCGAGTTTCCGCCTCCCTTGAGGGTTGTTAGTCTCGGCCGATCCACGACAAGTCTCGAGAGTCACTGACGATAAGCCCTCTGGTTCAGACGATTCTGCCGCCTCCTCCGATCTGACGTCTTTGTAATTCCCGTCCAATCATCTTCTGGAGCTCGCAACTCTTTAAGCTGGGGCAATTGTCCGAATCGTTTCGGGGCTGGGGGCAACAATGTCAATTGTTCGGTCATTGTCGGGGTTAAGGTAAGTAAGTAAGTTAGTTATTGGGTGTAAAGGAAAAAATGAGTGGTCCTTGGCTGGGTCTCTCTGGTATTTATTGATGCTGCAAATAGCTGACGCAAGCTCCGAGTGCGAGAGACATGATTAGCTCCGATAATAGAGTACTTTTGGCAATTGAAAAAGTATCTACATGCACAAGGTACGTAGACAGGTTAAAAGCATACTGTATCAATCTCTATGTTTTGCCATGTTATAGCATCACAATCTAAACCATTCTCTCTCTCTCTATTTGCACCCAGTGCCGCAGCCTCTGATTCGTCTTTCAAGGTTCTCCGGGGAAATAAACGGCGCTAATGCAAGTTGCTTACTTTTAGGGCCCGAGAGGGTTTTTCCGTTGGCCACGATTCTGATGTCAGACCTTTATCAGAATCATCCGTGGGAAACACACGCTCTACACCCCGCAAGGGTTAGATAGTTGGTCAGTCTCGAGAATAGACTTTGAAGGCATCTCATAGGCAGAGACAACAAATCAGAGTTGATTTTGGTATTCCGCTGTGGCGAAGATACGGGCGGAAGTGCGGAAATTGGCCTCTCTAGCCCCTGCAGCCTGTATCAACATTTATAGCTTCTAGAATATGACGTACCGAAACTTTGGTTCATGAATAGGTTTGGTAGAAAACTGCCGATCTACCAGCAGAAAATTGCAGCCCTCAACTGCCTGACCTCTACTGATTTGATAGACTACGGGATCATGACCCACAGGTACCTAAGCTACAAGTCTCTTACGTCAAATTATAGCTGGTACAAACATGAATACAAAGGGTGAACAATACATAAACGTATGCAGAACACAAATCAGAACACCCAACTTATCGTACCATTAGCTAGTACCTATGTATCGCCTCAACAAACTAGACTTACCGCAAATTCATGACAGTCACCAATTCATACGCCTCACCACTTAAGTCTTAACCCAAGCTTCCTAGATCGTACTAGCCTAATCCCTGCAGTCAAAACCTCGTGGCGACCCGCTCACCACTGCGTCACCGGCCCTTTTCTGGTGTTGGCGAACACTTTGGCCCACGGCGATAGCTTCCATTTTTCTTTTCTCTCCGCTTGACATGCCATGCTAACTAACTCCGGTTATGTCCATCGACGGCTCCGCAAGTCGGTAGATGGTGCTGATAAATTCTTTCTATGACGTTGTGGAGTTTTGGAAACAAATTTTTCTTTTATAGATTTTTGTAGAAGCTCTTGGGCCATATATAAAGTCCTGTAGCTACGCGGTAGATAGACATTCAGAATCGAAATCATACCATATTCTTCTTTCCATCACTCACAAACTTACACTTACACTTACAACCCACAACTCACCATGTCGACCGACTACGAATTCAAGGGCTGGCTCGGCCGTGACCCCGACTCCGTCAACGGCAAGATGGAATGGGGTTCTTTCGAGCCCAAGAAGTGGGAGGAGAATGATGTCGATATCAAGATCACACACTGCGGTATCTGCGGTTCTGATCTTCACATTCTACGATCCGGCTGGGGCGAGACACCTTTCCGTACGTACCCATCATCAACTTCATAAGTCGATCCAATACTAATAGCCAAATAGCCTGCTGTGTCGGCCACGAAATCGTCGGCAAGGCCGTCCGCGTCGGCAGCAACGTCAAGAACATCAGTGTCGGCGACCGAGTCGGTGTGGGAGCCCAGGCCCGCAGCTGTCTCCGTGAGGACTGCGAGGAGTGCTCCGCAGGCCGCTTCAACTACTGCCCCGAGATGGTGAGCACCTACGGCTCCATCTACCCAGGTGACGTCGGCAAGTCCTACGGTGGCTACGCCGACTACAACCGCACCGACTCTCGCTTCGTCGTAAAGATCCCCGAGGGCCTCGCCTCTGAGGACGCCGCTCCCATGCTCTGCGGCGGCGTCACCGTCTACGCTCCCCTGCGCAGGAACGGCTGCGGTCCCGGTAAGACGGTCGGTATCGTCGGTGTCGGTGGTCTCGGCCACTTTGGTGTCCTCTTCGCCAAGGCCCTAGGTGCAGACAAGGTCGTAGGTATCTCCCGTAAGGCCACTAAGAAGGACGAGGTCCTTGCTCTCGGCGCCGACGCCTACATCGCTACCGACGACGACCAAGACTGGGCTGAGAAGAACAGCAAGACCCTCGACCTCATCGTCTGCACCGTCTCTAGCCCCAAGATGCCCTTTAGCGACTACTTCAAGCTCCTCCGCTACGGCGGTGACTTTGTCCAGGTCGGTGCTCCCGACTCTGGTGAGCTGCCCAACGTCAACGCCTTTACCCTTATCAAGGGTGGCTTCAAGCTTAGCGGCAGCTTGATCGGCTCTCCTCAGGAGATTGAGGAGATGCTGCAGCTCGCTGTTGACAAGAAGGTCAAGCCTTGGGTTGAGAAGCGACCCTTGGAGGATGCTAACAATGCCATTGTCGACATGGAGAATGGAAAGGCTCGATACCGATACGTTCTTGTGAACCAGAAGAACATTGACTAAGGAGATGGATATACCCTAATAGATAGAGATGTACTATAAATGATAGACGAATACCTAATCATAGAATAGAATAATACGTTGATAAACAAAAGTTTTGTTTTGTGGTGGATAATTTCATACCCCGCAATTTGCATCACGCCCTTTGAGATGCGAATCAACACCAAGCAAAGATTCTGTATGAGCAACAATGATTTACTGAGTTTAGCTACCTACCCTTTGTCTCTAGCATCTTCATTCAATCTACGTCTGCTTAAAAATGCCCCGTTCAGATGAAGCAGAAGCCTTCTTCCACGCCGTATACTCAGCCGTCCAAGAGATCCCATACGGCAGAGTCACCACATACGGCCACATTGCCATGCTCGTCGGAACTCGCAAGTCAACAAACCCAAGAGACTATACTCTAGCTAATATCTTATAGCCCAGCGTCCTCGCCAAGTCGGCGTCTGTCTAAAACATTTGCCTGCTGACACATCTCAACGCTTCAATCATGAAAACGTACCGTGGCAGAGGGTCATCAACTCAAAAGGACAAATATCCCCCAGGTTAGTTGTTTCCATGCATCACATCGGCTGTCGCTTACTCTATAGATCTCAACCAGGAGGATCTCGCTCTCAAGCTCAAGCCCTCGAGGCTGAAGGTGTACAGGTCGAAAGGAATGCCATGGGAGAGCACTCAGTAGACTTCTCCGAATACGGGTGGTTCCCAGAATCATTACCATCAGAGGAGAATGAAGAGTCAAGCGAATAGCCCCAAAGGTCTTTGAACTAGTATTTACCACTATCGTATGGGACAACGAGTCCCGTATATGTATTGTAATGTGACCCCAATTGAGGGCCCTCGTAAGAATCGTCCCATCTTCCGCTCATCCTTGAATAAAAAAAGGCCACCACCCAATCAATCCACTTGCTAAGGATTAGATGAGAAAGAAAGAGAAATGACACATGTAAAAACCAAAAAACTCAACCACATCTTATGCATCGAGCCGCTCGTGTAGTTGGTGTTCTCTCTGCAGGGAAAAACAAGAACAAGAAAAATTCCTTCCAAACTCCTGGCCAGTGCTGAAAACTTGGTTGGCATGCCCGACAAAAGTCGCCAGACCGACAATAAACTCGAGGGGGAATATAGTGAACAACAACAAACAGAAACGTGATGACACATAAAGGCGTTGCAAAATCCCCTCTCCCTATCAACCCCATGCCGAACGCGCCCCATCATCGGGCTCCGAACTGGGCCGCAAGATCTCCTAGACGCAGCTCAGCCCCCCCTAGAAGCAGTTCAAGCTTCCCTTCTTCTTCTTGCCCTTGTTGATGGCGTTCATCCGCTCCTCGAGCTGCCTTCGCGCCGCTTCCGCCGCTTGTCGCTTCTTGCGCTCCTCCTCCACAGCTTGGAGGCTCCAGCGGTTGTCTTGAACAGGCTCAGGCGGCGGACGGTCCTTGAGCTCCTTCACCTCAGCCTCGAGCTCTCCAGCGCGCTTCTTCCAGGCATCACAATCAGCCTTGACCTTGTTAGACTGCTTCTCCAGGTCGGTAAGGGCCTCCTCGAGCGTCTGGGTAAGCTGACGCTCAGCAGTGAGGTGCTTCTCGATGGTTCGAATGCGAGCCTCCTGGTCTTCGGTGATTTGTGAGATGTTGACATTGTCTTTGCTGACTGGGCGTCCACTGGTTGGGGAGCTAGGAGTTCCATTGACCGGAGATCCTGCACCGTTTGGCAGAGGAGGAAGAGGGATGGCTGGTGGGGGTGATGGTAGGGAAACGTGAGATGCGCTCTTGCGAATGGTCGAGTTAGAGTTCGACCTCTGGACGCTAGTTGCCTCATCCAACTTGGTCTAATTACAGTTAGTACGTGGATCAAATCACAATATCCACATAGTAAACTCACCTGAAGAGCTGCATAATCCTCACGCAAAACTTCCAGCTCAGCTGTGAGGCGTGCAGTAGCCGCATTAGCTTCATCCAGTGCTGCGTTGCGCTCTGTCTGCAGAGTACTCAAACGATTATTAGTGTTTTGGACTTCGTCAAAGTTACTCTGGAGCTGCTCTTCAAGCTCCTCCACCAGACGGCTATTCTTCTTGCTGCGGTTATCCAGATCTGTCATCTTGTTCTTGGCGGCCTTGATCTGTTCAACCAAAGGACCAGACACGGCGCTTCCATCCAGCATCTCGGCCAGTGCCGCCTTAGCGCTTTCAAGATCTTCCATAATCTTTTCGTTGATGGTCGTAAGCTCAGTGACATGTGACTGCATTTCGCCCCGCTTAGCCCGCTCCTCATCAAGAGTTTTCTTGCTGGCGACGAGCTCGCTAATACGCTCCGTTAACTTTGCGACGTCGGCTTCAAGGCCAAGAGCGACAGCAACTTGAGAAGCTACCTTTGTCAGTTCATCCCGGGCTTCGGCAAGTTCTGTCTCTAGTTGGTGGGCACTCTCAGCATGCTCAGAGAGCAATACTTCAACCTGTTCTTCGTATCCCTTCTGCTCTGCAGTCTTGAGATCCGCCAGCGCCTTGGAGTGGTGCGCCTTGAGGTCCTCGAGTGTGCTCTGATGGTTCTTGGCCGTCTCCTCGTAGGCGGCAATCTGGTCTTGGAGCTTGGTCACGATCTCCAGCTGACGAGCATTGTCCTCCTTGACAGCTTCGTGAGCCTTGTTGAGTTCATTAAGCTCAGAACGTGCGGCAGAATGAGCCTGCTCCAGTTCGGCAACCTTGGTGGCATTGCTGTTAATGATGGCCTTGTACTCATCAATCTCGCTGCGTAGGAAGCTGATGAGGTTCTGTTGTCTCTGTTCAGCCTCCTTAGTCGGCTCGTCTTTGTCGCCGTTCTGATGTAGCTGGGACATGGAGAGTCGAGCATTGGTTGATGCTACTTGAGCCTCGAGCTCCTCAATTGTGGCCCGCATCTGGGACTCGGTCGTCGCCATTGAATCAAGCGCTCCCTTGTGCTTGCTCTCCCAAGTTGCAAGTTCAGCCTGCAGCTCAGCAACTCGCTGTTCATGCTGAGAGTCGGCATTGTCGGGCTCTTGTGTATCAGCCTTGGCGCTCAGTGCCTGACGCAGCGACTCAAGCTCAGTTGTGAGTGCTTGCTCACGAGCCATATGCGCATTCCTTGTATCGGCAAGCTGTTTCTCACTCTGCTCGAGCTGGTCCCTCAATGTTGCTACTATGGACATCTCCACAGGACTAGACTTGAGACTCGAACGTTCCCGAGTCAGTCCCGAAATGATGGTCATCTTAATTTCCATCTCCTTCTTGGCGGCCGCAACATCTGCTTCGAGCTCCTGAATGCGCTCGCTTCTTACATGAAGTTCATGCATAGCAGCGTTCAGGTTGAGCTCGAAGCTCTGCATGGCCTCGGGGTGGCTGCCAAAGTTCTCGGCAGCAATATTTCGTAGGGATGAGAACGAGCGTTGGGCACGGTCGACAACTAGTAGATTCTGGCTGGACTTGCGCCGAATGACAGGGGTGCTAGCTCGCGGAGACGTAGCTTCCATGGCACGCGCACGAGACAGATCGGTTTTGAGTTCCTCGACAATATCCAGGGTTTCGCTGTGCTTCGACTCAAGCTGTGCATATCTCTCCGCCAGCTCCTTCTCTGCAGCCTCGCGCTCCTGGGCGATTGACTTGAGCAATTTGAGCTCTGCAGCAAGTTCGACACTTTGATCGTGAGGTAGATCCTCGGTGGAAGCAATTGAGGGCTTGGCTGTCGCTGTGTCGTCTTCAGACAAAACATCGCCGTTAGATGAGGCCGCGGTAGCAGGCGAATCCATGGCCGAGGATAATTCCGAGGAGAGCGATCGCGAAAAAGATGACGGCGGGCCACCCTTCGAATCGTTCATCCTCCCGTCGGATAAAAAAGACTCGGGACGTGTGCGTATCGGAGTAGCAACAGAAACAAAAGACTCGCGTTTGCCTTGCGTATGGCGGGCTTCATCAACAAAGTCTTGCATCTCCGACAGCTTACGCATAGCGTCTTCGTACTTGGATTGAAGCGAATCGTAGTCGTGGAGAGTCGACTCATGCTCAACACGCAAATCAAAGAGCTCCTGAGTGACAGTCTCAAGCTTGTCCGCGACGAACTTGGATTGGGCGGGACTTGGTGGCGGTCCCTCCTCTGCAGGCCTCTCGAGCCGCAGAGGGTCCTCTTCCGCTTCTTCCTTTACAGTGCTGATCTTGGGTTGAGGGTTATCTTGTTCCTCGTCACCCTCGGGAATTGGCTCTTCGATCTGGCTATGGCGGCTGACATGGGACAGGTTTCGAGAATGGTCGGCCATACCACGACGAGACGCAACACCATTCGTCGCTTCGGCAGGAGACTCATTTCCTTTCTCGGTTCCAGCTTCCTTGCCCTCCTGGATTTGGTCAAGCTCGTGGAGGAGCGAGTCGAGTTTGCCCAGGCTTCGCTGTCGCTCAACGACCTGCTCCAGTCGATCGATTTCACGCTGCATCAGCTCAGCGTCCTGGTCTGCCTCGGCAAGACGCTCCTCGAGGGTAGAGATGTAGTCTTCGCATGACGCCTCATTCTCTCGAACACGAGAAATCTCCTTACGAAGCTCTATGATGATGGCTGCGTTCTTTTCTTCACCGCTAGTGTGGCCGTCCAGCTTAGCCTCAAGGTCATGAAGGTAGTTTTCGGTATTGTTTTCTCGATCCATGAGCTTCTGCAGGCGGCTCTGAAGCTGAGTATTGATAGTTTCGACATAGGCGCACTTGGTCTCCTTCTCCAGTAGATTAGTCTCGGTGTTGGACAATGTACTGCGAGTGCTGGAAAGTGACTGCTCGAGGGATTGTATCGTTTTCTCATATTCCAACACGACCTGTTCAACAGCTTGTGCAAAAGAGTTTGAACGGTTAAGACGATCAGTTGCTGTATCGCCTTGATCTCCAGGCTGATCATCAGATTCATTCTCCCGGGCGCGCGCCATCTCAGCAATAAGTCGCGCATGCCGTTGGCTCAAGGCGTTATAGTTCTCTTGGGTATCCAGAAGCTGATTTTGTAGTTCAGTCTCGCGCTCGTTTTGACGGTCCGATCGATCGTTGGGTCCTTGGGTGTTGCGTCGAGGACTGCCTCCACCACGCTCAGCGCTACGGATTTGCTCACGCAGGAAAGTAACCTCAGCTTTAAGTCGGTCAATGATTGCTTGCTTATCGCCCTCCTCCGTTTGCTGAATTCGTGGTTTGGATTGAATAGCTCGAGCTCGCTGAGCATACTGGACTGTATTGAGCGTCTCGCTCAAATGAAACTCGGCCGGGGTAACACATGCGATCATATAGGTGATAGCATTACCGCCTAGAGAATCCTGGAGCAGTCGAGTAAGGCGAGAGTCGCGATACGAAACGTGAGCGCCGGTGTTCCTCGAAGAAAGCTGACTGATGACTTTGCCAAGGGCAGCAAGACCGGCATTGATGGAGATACCTTCCTTGGCACGATCACCCTGGGCGCCAGTGTTCTTGAGCCTTTCACTACCAGCCAAATCAACAAAGTGAAGCTTGCTGTCAGTCGTCACAGTAACATCCTGGCCGGTCATGGCCTCAAGTGGCACGGAGAAGCGCTTCTCAGAGTTTTGCCCGGAAGAGTACTTATTCTTGCGCTGAACAAGATTGAGCGAAAAGACTGCATGCGATCGAGACGATTTGGCGTTGATGGCCGTAGCATCTGTCTGGCGGATGGACGATCCAAAGTTCAAGGCATTCATAAGATCCTCCGCCGAGTTGATTTCAACTTGTCGAAGGCCCGTCAAGATGATGTTGCCCTTGGTATCCTCACGAATGGCCACATTCCCACGCTCGTTCATTGGGGTCGATTCGGGCACAAGAAGGTCGCGCAACTGTTCGTTATAAATCTCGACATAGGTTGCTTTAAGAGACCAGTCGCGGTCACCAAGCGCATTTTGCTGGCCGTATCCCCGAGGATTTTTGAGATGGGAGAGGGAGCTGCGATTCGCCTTGGTTGAGGTTTTTGGTGTTTCGAGTTTTTCAAAGAGCGCGGTGGCAGCTCTGGGGATAACACCTGAGATACTCGTAAGCAAACGCACACGCTGTCTCACCACTCCGACTTACCCATCGTTTCCTGATCATATTGCTCGTTGGGGCCCGAAGTACCCATGGTGTACGATTTACCAGCACCAGACTGGCCGTACGCCATCAACGATACATTGTATCCCTGAGTAAAAGCATTGATGCAGTCAGAAACATAGTCCCAAATGCCTTCCTGCGTCACATCGGAGCTGAAGACTCGGTCAAAGACGAATAGTTTGCGGCCTTGGGGGGAATCGATAGCAAGGCTGGTATCAGAAGTCGTTTGAACCATGGCCTTTTGGAATCGCTGAGGAATCAGGTCATAACCAGGGTCAGTTGGCTTCAGCGCTGGGCGCACACGAACAGCTGCAACGGACAAAGGTTAACATGTCGAAAGGGCAGCGATAAGGGCCAACATACCAACTTTGACAGCCGTCCGGCTCTCCTCATCCGAGGCTCGACTACCACCTCCAGTCTTGCTTGTCATGCTCAGCCTGCTGGTACTCCTAGGCTGAGCTCTTGCGATGGCACTCATAGGCCGTTGAATTCCTCCCGGCGAGGCCGGCGGGGAGGTCGCCATGGCGGCTGTTGGTGAACTGTAGACGAAGTGCGCGGTGTCTCAGCCGTGGTCAGGTCGTCAACAGCGGCAGTGACGATGATTGTCGCAAAGCAGCTCAGAAGGCCGCAAAGGGCTTCTTTGAATGTTGACTTCCGCTGAGGAAGAAGGAAGCGTCTTTCAGAACGTCATAGATGGTCGCTGCGCCACGAATGTTGTCGTTGATGAGGGGATCGCGGAGTGTTCCAGACGGTCTCACGAGCGGCAGTTGGGACACCTGGGAGTTTCGACGGGTGACCGCGAGGCGGTTGCCGAGTGTTTATTCAGACCAGGGGTGTAGGGAGAATGTAATTAAACAGGCGACCTTCGGACGATCCGGCGATGGATTTCGAGGGTTATTTCTCGTTCCAGTGGAGCGGGACGATGGGTCGCTAGCGAGGGGGGTCGTCGGGTACAAAGATGAATACAAATGAGAAGAGAAGAGAAGTGAAGTGAAATTGAAGACCTGGAATGGAACAAGCTCGACGAGACGCAACGTTGACGGAATAGGAGAGATAGTCACGACGTTGCACGCTGAATGTTTGACTACTAACTTTCAGGAGAGAAAGAAAATAAAAAAAGGGACGGGACAGCCCACCTCGCATCAGGGCCAGGGGGGGGAAGGCTTCAGTGACCTCCAGCTTCCTCAGGTTCCAGGTCCATTTAGGATTGGACAAGACAGGATGGGGGCTGTCAAGTCCGCCCCAAGAGACTAGAAATACATTAGCGCTGGGCCGGCTTGGGTAACGTCGCCAGGTACCTCGCGTCCGATGGACTTGATTGTCTGACCCCTGAATTGCTAAGCAAGCACTAGCGGCGGCGAAAGCGCCTACTGGCTGGATAGCAGTCGTTTACTGGGCAGCCCTGGGCGCTGGTACCTGGCCCGGGCGGCCAGTAGTAGCATGGACTCTCGGGATGGTTTTACGGTTGGAGACCCTTAGCATCGGCGCAATATCCTGAGAGACTGTGTTTTAAGAGGCCTGAGCAGAAATATTGACATCTCGATGGGCCATTTGAGCTTTGTAAAGGATCTTCATTTCCAGAGAATGTCAGTTGAGCGTTATTGTGGGCTTCTCACCGTACCTAAGAGACGTATGGTAAAGTAGAGTAGATAGCGTAGCCTGGGCAGACATGCAATTTATCCAGATTGCCGCTTAATCAGGCCTCATTTGGGGATCGTCTCGTCTCGTAGCAAGCAGCACACCACCAACCGTTTCTCGCACCAACTCAAGTGCCTCTTCATGTCGCAAGCCGATCATTTCTGTCCTTTCTTTTTTGGTTTTCAGGGGCTTGCCTAATTGATCCAACGCGTCGTAGCTAGCGGCATGTCGTCGCGTTGCAATGCAGGGACGGCAAGACTATTGGTTTTTTTTTTTGAGTTTCGAACGAACCTTAGAAGATTCTATCCGTCTTGGATACGATATCGTTAAGATCAACCTCTAACGGCGGACTTGAATATTATTCAGTCCGTTCGTATGCAGCCATTACATCTACCTCACTTGCCACATCTCTTGAGCTACAAGACCATCCCCGGAGATAATCATGCATCTCGCGTGTTGGTCCACGACAATCGGCCAACCTCGTGGTTAAGCGGTCCACATCTAATAGGGATCCTTGATATGAACACGCATCGCTGTGCCGACGATGCAACGTGTAATGTGCCAGCAACCGCTCCGTGCACCATCTTGTTGCTTTTGACCTCTGAGTGACCATCAAGATATCCCCGATACATACAGGCAGTGGCTCGCTCATACTTCTATATGTAAAATCAAGGGTCTCGGACGATATCGTATTTCTACCAACAGACTCGAGACCAAGCCGTCACAGTGGCTTGAGGTCTTATCCTTGTTTGTACATACACTTGAACAAAGCTCTCCCGGGGCCCCAGCCGAAACGAAGCTTCTTCAGCCGTCGAGCCCAGCTATAAATGGCGCCATTTTGCAACATCAAAAGCAAAATGTGGAAACTCTTGGTCCTTTTTTGGGTCGCCTTCTACTCTTCCAAGAAGTAAATCGCGGGGGGCCAAACGCATCACGTCCACGGTACGTTTCAGGTCCAAACCCCCACTCTCCATCCCAATGAAACCTTGATACTTTGTGTCTTTTGCTGTCATTTCTTTTCTCGACGAGTTTAACAAGGTGATTGACGATGACTATTGTCGGAGTGATTGTTGATGGATTGGCTGTAGGGGCTCCATCCTCTTTTGTGATACTCTTATGATATCAGCTTCCAAGCCTCCAATCGGCTGCCAACTGCCAAAGTGAGACATGGAATGCAGAAACATGAATAAATGTCTCAGACAGTTTGCCCTGCAGCTGTGTTCTCAAGCCAGCATGTTCTTGATAGGATGAACTACCAGATCTCATCTCACCTTGTTTTCGACAGTGCTCAGTCAATCTCATTCGTTAGCCTTACCGAATTTCTCCTTAGATAAAACGCCAGGGTTGTTCCGCTGTCGAGTAGATATCGAGTGATGCGTGTTCGATCGGAGAAATAAGCTTTCGCGGGTACCATCAAGAATTTTCACATAGTCGTAGTAGTGACTTTTCTATCTCGACAAGAGAGCGAATGTGACAGTATTCTAATCGCAAATTGGCAAACATCTGAGCTACAAACTGATACCATATCAACGTCTACTACTCAACTCCTTATACAAGCTGTCAAGATTTCAGAGACATTTACCAACAGACTCGATCAAGAACAGCCGTTCTATGCTAAATGTCTATTAAGTGTATTGACATAGGTAGTCCATAATCCTGCTGTAGATGAGAATGTCATACATTTGAAGGGCAGCTTAATGAACCACGTGATTTTGGCGTTTTTCGTGTCCCCTAGTACAGTAGCGCAGATGTCGTCGCGTCACTTGGCGCGAATCCCCCCACCCTCCAAAGAACAAGTCCTTCACGAGACGGCAACTCATTGTCAATGTCAGTCACGCAAATATCTCGACAAGATGGCGCCTGATGTGATTGATCTCATTTCATCGAGCCCGTCAAACCCTTCCTTTCCACCTCCTTCTCAGCTGCCTAAACCCAACATTGTCGAACCAGCCAAGCAACAGCAGCCAAGAAACAATACTACGAATTCGACCAAACCTCCTAATGTATCCTTCTCCAGTGATCTCCTTTTATCCGATGACTTCGACACCACGATAGATCTAGACGAGCCGATATTGGCCGATACGAATGCGAACAAACGACGTCGCCTGTCTCCCCCAGCCCAATCGTCTCGTCCTCCGAAACGCATCTCTCCTGGTACAGAACCACAATCACTTCTTCCCCCTGTACGAACAAGCGCAAATAGTCGAATCCTTACGAATGCCGATCCCATAGAACTTACGAGCTCTCCGGGGAATGTTTCACCCGCAAAAACAAGACCCTCATCCCATGGCGCTACAAACCCAACCGAGCAGATAATCGAAGCCGAAGACTCTGATCCCTTTGCAAGTTCACCTCGGCCGGTGCAACGATCACCTCCAAAACCCAAACCAGTGACAAGACCTGTCGAATCTTCAGATCCTTTCGCAAGCTCCCCTCGACCACTGCCTATACCATCAAAAGCCCCAGAACCTATCACAACATCGCCGGCTTGCGCCACGGTGCCAGCCTCGAAGCTATCGCCGAAGAGGAATGCGACGTGGGATCCCATATCCAGCTCAGCCCCAGATATCTTCTCTTTCGACTCTTCACCACCTCCAGGGCAAAACCTAGATGTCATTCACATCGATGACTCGGACGGTGAAGACGGCTCTGAAGACGACCTACCAGACATTTCAGCTTTCGACGTCTCCAAGATTCGGCGCCGCTCTCAACTCCAGCGCTCCCAGAGCGATGTTGTATATTCAAAATCTCGAACAAAGCCAGCGGCTTCGGCCTCGAACAAAAAGTCAGCAGAAGATCGGGCACGAGACAAAGAAGCGAGAGTAGCAGCCAAAGAGGTCGAGAAAGAGGCAAAACGACGCGAGAAACAGGAAGCAAAGGAGGCAAAGATCCGTGAGAAGGAACGCAATGCCGCTTTGGCCGAGGTCAACAAGCTTCGAACAGACAAGAAGGTCTCGACTCCAGAAATGATGGTCGATATACCCTCAAGTCTGAACCCCACGGTCACCATAGAGCTCCAGGCCATGCTAGAACCCTTTGATGTGCAGTACACAACTTGGGACAGTCCGGTCGACAATGTGGTCAAATGGCGCAGAAAAGTCCGTAGTCGATACAACGATGATCTCGGTCTTTGGGAGCCAATACCTCTTCGCCTCGAAGATGAAAAGCATGCACTTGTTGTCATGAATGCTGACGAGTTCGTTAAGCTTGCCATGGATGATGAGATTTCATCGCACGTTGCCAAGATGCAGAGACACTTTACCAATTACCATATCGTCTACCTCATCCAGGGTCTTACACCTTGGATGCGCAAAAATCGCAACCTTCGCAATCGCCAATTTGCGTCCAACGTCCGCGCCCAAGATGCCCCAGCGTCTACTTCGGCCCGTCGCAACAAATCCACTGAAGACTACGTACCTGAGGAAACGATTGAGGATGCGCTTCTGCAGCTGCAAGTCATGCATGAAGTTCTGATCCATCACACTATCACATCGATGGAGACGGCCGAGCAGATCCTTACCTTTACCCAGCATGTCTCGACAATTCCCTACCGAAAACAACGGGACCTAGCGACGCTGGGAGCAGGATTTTGCATGGAAAGTGGGCAGGTCAAAACAGGCGAGGACGCAAAAGACACCTACGTGCGAATGCTGCAGGAGATTGTAAGAGTCACGGCCCCGATCGCATATGGAGTAGCAAAGGAGTTTGATACGGTTAGTGAATTGGTGCGAGGTTTCGAATCCAGCGGTCCAACTCGTCTGGAGGGCGTGAGAAAGAGCGCCAACAAAGACGGTACTTTCTCGGATCGTACAGTTGGGCAAGCTGTCAGCAGACGCATGTACAAAGTATTCACAGGACTAGATGAGACAAGCACGGATGTATAGTATGTATGTATGTATGTATTATTGTAATGATTCTATGAAGGCCATCCATCATGATGCGATGCTGGGTAGAGTAATGAGATCTGAGTTCATCGTTAGCTATGGCCATGATAAACAATGACAACAAAGGTGAGTTGAGAACAAGCTGTCAGACAGCGGTTGGACAAAACGTTTTCCACATTGTGTATTTTCGGTACAGGTCTGTGAGAGTTGCTTCTTCATCATGTAGCTTGGGGGTTTGTGCGCGACTAAAAAGAAAAAGAAAAAAATGTAAACGTACCATTTAGTGAGACACGATGCCCTCATCTTCAAGCTTGCGCTTTCGCGACGTGGGCTTGAAGAATGAGTCCATCGTCTTTTGTTTGGCGTCGAACTTGGCGCTGCCAATGCCGCCTCGGGTCTTTTTCAGACCTTTGAGGTGGTCGACGCTGTTGATCTTGACGACGCGCATCTGCAGTCGACGTTGATCGGTGGCTGGCTCCGGACTTGTGATGACAGCCTCCAGATAGCCAGTATTGCTCCAGGTAGGTCGTGCAAATGCAGAGCCCGCCTGGGATTCTGGTTGCGCGTTGAGCCCAGTGGTGACTGATGAGATCCTTGCGCAGAGTGCTCTGTAGAGAACGCCGAGAATGATGCCGTGGGCGACGATGCAGACGGTAGAGTCTCCATGCAGAACAGGAAGATGCTCGTCCAAGAAGGTATCAACCCTCTTCCTCATCACCTCTGACGTCTCAGAGCCCTCATGCTCAACCGCCGACCCAAACTTGGTGCCCTCGCCCGAACCAAAGTCCTTCTCCCTCAGCTCCGGCATCTGGACAAGCTTCAGATCCTTTGCGCGTTTCTGCGCACCGAGGATGGCCTCAGCGGTGTGAACTGCGCGACCGAGGTTGGATGAGAAAAGATGCTTGATGGTGGCATGCTCAGCAAGGTGAGACGCTAGTCGTCGAGCTTGCAGGACGCCGTGGGCAGTCAGAGCTGAGTCGCGGGAGCCGGCATAGAGACTTGCGACGTTGTCGACTGTCTCTCCATGCCGGATGAGGAAGAGACGCATCGTCACATCGTTCAGGAAGGCCACGCCAGAAGCAAGCTGGACATGGTGGTTGTTGATAGTTTGAGAAGCTTGTGGGAGAAAAAGTTGAAAATTTGTACTTGAAAATCTTGCTGACTCAGCTTCAACAATGGGCTAAGCCGCATGCGGCTATTCAGATCTCCACCACTTCACGGCTCAGGGAGCAACATTATTGGCCTAACTTAGTCGTAGAATTCGTAAAACTACCTACCCTAGTAACAAAACAATAACTCCTAACTATCTTACAAATTACATTCCCACTAAAACATGAAACCCATTAAAAATACCCTTTGAATCAATCATGTCGCTTATTTCTTCTTGCCGGTAAGGGTACCGACAACGCTTCCTAGGCCGAGACCACCAAGGAGCTTGTCGAGACCAAGACCTCCAA
This sequence comes from Fusarium guadeloupense, assembly GCA_021655865.1. Taxonomy (NCBI): domain Eukaryota; kingdom Fungi; phylum Ascomycota; class Sordariomycetes; order Hypocreales; family Nectriaceae; genus Fusarium; species Fusarium guadeloupense. Next base: position 25,152 of record JAJJWM010000136.1, read on the forward strand.
GAAGGCCATCAAGGAGGCCACCGAGACCAAGACCGTTCAACTGAGTGCATTGTTAGCATGATAATCTGGTACATACAGTGATTGTAACTTACCAATGGGCCCAGGATGGGGCCGAGAAGCTTGCCGACGAGGCCAAGCACACCGCTGAGCAGGAGACCGACAGCAGCGATGATCTGGAAGAGAGGCTCTGCGAGGAGAGCCCAAAGAGGGTTGATCTGCTCCTTGGCGTGGGGCATACCCTCGAGCTTGCGCTTACCATCCTCGATGGTGGTTTGGATCTCGGTGGTGAGTTCCTTGAGCAGGTTGGCGAGATGGTGCTCCTCGGGAGAAGCTTCGCCGCCTGCAACCTTGGTCTTTGCGTTGCGTTGGATGCGACCATCGGGGTCGAGACTACGGATGGTACCGTAGGTCTCGGTCAAGATCTTACCACCCTCCTCAATGAGAGGCTTGACCTGGCGGACAAGCTCCTCCTCGTCACGATCCTCAGGCTTCTGGGCCTCAGCAGCGCTGATCTTGTCGTTAATGGACTTGCAGATGGGACGGAGCTTGTTGAGTGTCTCCTCAATCTGGTAGGCCAGCTGGCTGGCGAGCTTCCTGTCCTTCTCCTCGGCCTCGGCCTTCTTCCTCTCCTCTTCCTCAGCCTGCTCGCGCTTCTGCCTCTCCTCGGGGGTCTCGCCCTCTTCCTCAGGCTCAGGCTCAGGCTCAGGCTCGGGAGTAGGAGGGATGTCTTCGAGAAGGCTGACGTGACCAACAACTGCTCCCTTGTTGTTGAAGACATCACCATCCTCATCAACCTCCTTGCCAGCGGCGTTTTGAAGATCGCCGCTGGTGAGCTTGCCGATGATGTTGCCGTCCTCATCGACGACATTACCCTCACGGTTCACGCGTCGGCCAGCAAGAGGGTTGTGCTTCTTCTCCTTCTCAGGCTCCTCCCAGCGCTCGGCCTTGCCAATGACATTGCCGTTCTTGTCCAGGATCTCACCGTCGTCATCGACAGAGCGTCCGACCAGGATCTTGGGGTCTCCAGAGATGAGTCGACCAACAGTCTCACCGGCTTGGTTGACGACCTTGCCCTCCTTGGTGACGGTGCAGTTCTTGAGTTCAGAGAAGGGTCCCTCCTTCTGGCCCTCACGCTCACCTTCAGAGACAAGCTCAGCCTTGCCGATGATGTCGCCAGACTCGCTTCGGATGTTACCCTCCTTGTCGCACATGCGACCGACGAGGTTCTGGACGTTACCCTCGACAACGCGACCGAAGATCTCACCAGAGCTGCTGACGACGTTACCGGCCTTGTTGACACGCTTGCCAGCAAGGGCAGACTTGTCGACGACGGCCTCAGGCTCAGCCTCGGGCTCTTCCCATGCCTTGGCCTTGCCGACGACGTTGCCGCGGCGGTCGAGAATGTCACCATCCTCATCGACAGTGCTGCCCTTCAGGTGCTTGGGGTCACCCTCGATGACCTCGCCGACCTGTTGGCCCTGGTACATGACACGGCCATCAGCCTCGACGATGGCGCCGGGGAAGTTCTCGAAGGGAGCGAAAGCCTTGTCCTCGCGCTCGGCGACAGAGACAGGCTCACCCTTACCGATGACCTCTCCAGAGTCGTTCCAGATGTCACCATTCTCGTCGGCTCGCTTGCCAACAAGCTCCTTCAGATCACCCTCGGTAACCTTTCCGAGAACAGTACCGTTGGTGTCGACGAGTTTGCCGGATTTGTTGACCTTGGTACCCTTCAGGATGGAGTAGTCCTTCTTCTGGACGCGGTCCCACTCAGCAAGAGGCTCAGCCTGGCCGACAACTTGGCCGTCTCTCCAGATCTTGCCGTTCTCGTCAGACTTGAGACCGACAAGCTGTCGGACCTCACCCTCAGTGACCTTGCCGATGATATCGCCCTTGTCGCTAACAAGGTTTCCATCCTTATCGACAACAGCACTCTTGAGGATAGAGAAGTCCTTCTGCTCACCACGCTCCCACTCGGGGAGCGGCTCAGCCTTACCAACGGCCTTGCCAGTCTTGTCCCAGATGGTGCCCTGGTCGTCGCAAGTAAGACCAATGAGCTGCTTGACGTTACCCTCGGTAACGCGGCCAAAGAGGTGACCCTTCTGGTTGACGAGGTTGCCGTTCTTGTCGACGGTGGTGCCCTTCAGGATAGTGAAGTCCTTCTGCTCACCACGTTCCCATTCAGGGAGAAGGTCAGCTTTTCCGACCTTCTTGCCGTACTTGTCCCAGATAGCACCTTGGTCGTCGGCGCTGAGACCAATGAGTTGCTTGATCTCGCCCTCAGTGACACGTCCGATGAGGTGGCCCTTGTCGTTGACAAGGTTACCATCCTTATCAACAGTGGTGCCCTTGAGGATGGAGAGATCCTTCTCCTCATCACGCTCCCATTCAGGGATGGGTTCAGCCTTGCCAAGCTGCTTGCCGGTCTTGTCCCAGATGATGCCCTGGTCGTCGCAAGTGAGGCCAGTGAGCTGCTTGAGCTCTCCTTCGGTGACCTTGCCGATCTTTTCGCCCTTGTCGTTGACGAGGTTGCCCTCCTTGTCGACGGTGGTGCCCTTGAGAACGCTGAGGTCGAGGGGCTCCTTGGCAGCCTCCTCACCCTCAGCAGCCTTCTCCTCAGCGGCTTGTTCACCTTCGGCAACCTTGCCCTCAGCGGTCTCCTCGCCTTCAGCGGCCTTGTCCTTGGCTTCATCGGTGACGTCGCCAATAACCTCTTGGCCTTCGGCGGTCTTGTCTTGAGCGGCTTCCTCGCCCTCGGCGACCTTGCCCTCAGCAGCCTCCTCGCCTTCAGCAGCCTTATCCTTGACCTCATCAGTGAGATCGCCAGCGGCCTCCTGACCCTCGGCAGTCTTGTCTTGGGCAGTCTCTTCTTCCTCGGCAACCTTGCCTTCGGCGGTCTCCTCGCCTTCAGCGGCCTTGTCCTTGGCCTCGTCGGTGACATCGCCGACAGCCTCCTGACCTTCAGCGGTCCTGTCTTGAGCGGCTTCCTCGCCTTCAGCAGCCTTATCCTTAGCCTCATCAGTGAGGTCACCGGCGGCTTGCTCACCCTCAGCAGACTTGTCCTTGGCGTCTTCAGTAAGGTCGCCAGCGGCCTCCTGACCCTCGGCAGTCTTGTCTTGGGCAGTCTCTTCTCCCTCAGCAGCCTTGTCCTTGGCCTCCTCTGTGAGTTTGGTAGCAGCCTCCTCGCCGGGGGCCACTGACTTCAGGTCATCACCAGGAGCCTTTGACTTGTCGCCGTCGTCACCAGGAGCCTCATCACCAGGAGCCTCATCGCCAGGGGCCTCGTCACCGGGAGCCTCAGACTTGGGGAGATCGCCCTCAGGGACATCGGCAGCCTCGGACTTGGGAACTTCGTCCTTGGCACCCTCAGTCTTCTCCTGAAGCTTGTCCTCGACATCCTCAGGCTTTGGCACGTCTTGCTCGTCGACCTTGGAAGTGACATCCTCTTTCTGCTCCTCAGGGATATCCTTGGCCTGCTCGGGGACATCCTTGGCGGTGTCCTCGGCCTTGTCAGTTGCCTCCTTGGTTTCTTCGGGAGCAGTGCCCTTGAGCTTGTCCTCGGCATCGGCTGGCACGTCGCGGTCCTCGAGGTTGATGTCCTTCTGGTCCTGGTCTTGTGTGGCCTCAGACTTGACGTCGGGTGTCTCGTCCTTGACTTCAGGGGCCTTGGGCGTCTCGGCGGGTGTCTTTGTGTCGTCGGCCTGGGAAGTCTCATCCGACTTGCCTGCCAGACTGTCTGTCACGCCGCCAACAGCATCCTTGCCTGTCTCGCCCACCGCACCAGCAGTGTCGCCAACAGCTCCAGTAGCGTCCTTGGCTGTGTCGCCGACAGCTCCTGTGACTCCTCCAACAGTATCTCCCACAGCACCGGTGAGACCACCGACGGTGTCTCCCAGGCCGCCACTGGACTTGTTGTCTTGCGATTGGGTTGTGTATTCGCCTTGCCCCTCGTCGTGAGAGTCGCCGCCCTCCTCTTCAGGCTTGTCGTCTTCTTGCTTTCCTTGTCCTATAGGCAGAGTCTTGCCCAGGATGTCGCCGGAAGAGCTGACGACATCACCGGCGGTGTTGACGGTGTTGCCTACGAGGTTCTTGAGGTTATCTGTGTCGGCGATCTTGCCGACAGTGTTGCCGGCGTCGTCTAGAACATCTCCAGCATCATTCACAACGCCAGCACCACTCCTGGGGACTGACTCAAGATTGACTGCAATGGGGACGATAAGCGCCAAACTCGATTGTGGGACTTGGAACGCACCCTGGGACTGCTGCTGCTGCTGCTCGCTAGGAGCGGCAACGTCTTTTGTTGTCTCTTGAACCTGGGAAGAAGGATCCTGTGTTTCGGACATGGTGTGTTGGAGGTGGTGGTAGCGGTGATTATGAGAGTCTTCTTCCTCTTCTTCTTCAACTCCTTCAAGATCAAAAAAAGGGTATCTTTCAGATGATTGAGGATTTAGTGGGTATCCTTGTGTTAGTTGGGAATTGGTATCGTCTTGATTTTCGCTGCGTAAGTTGGCCAAGAAAGGTATGAATTGATAGTTTTGTTTGAACCGCAACCACCACCACATCTTTTAACTACCTACTTATAGCGATACACAGCTCATGCAAAACAAGTTTTACTGCAGCCATTCCATAACGTCAATTAACATTGGACAACGTCAGCGTGAGCAATACTGCACTACCCTTTACCTGGTGTTAGCCATGATACCGGTAAACTGCGCCGCACCTGTTTGCTCGGGACGAGAAGCTTTACAACAGCCACACGTCATGATGAAGATCGCAATGGCGGGAAGGGTGTGGCGAGAGCTGTTGGATGACGTATCGACACATGGATTTCGTGCAGCGGGAAGAGAGCTTTGTCTGGGAGCTCCCGGGATGAGGCTGCTTGCTCCCTGGTCTGGACTTCTGGACCTTTTCTCGTCGGAAGTCGAGCGGTTGCAAAACAGGCTTGCGGGGTGGAGGATGCACACCATCTGAAAGACGATCTTTGACATTCAGGGTATGGATCGAGATGGATACTTGGCTCGGGATGGTTGCGTGGAAGCCTCAATGATAACCGGCTTTCAGCTGCCAAACATTCATACATAGCATGGCTCATAGTAGCGTGACGGGGAGGGGTTACCCCATGAGGATTACTCATTCCGAGAGGGCGGGGAGCTAAGGCAAGGCAAGGCATGGCATGGTTTGATATGTGCCTTGGCATGGCTTGCATGGGCATTTGTGAAACGCGCCAAAAAGTGTGGTGGTTATCGATTATCAGTCTGACTAGCACTACTCGTAGTCTGACCCCTATTGCTATTGAAGACGGTGGGAATCTTGATGATGAGCTGAATACCGTCGAATGTAGATTTGACATCCAGATACAGTTCGTCAGGTCTCGGAGCTCCAGCAGTTTTGTTACCACCGCTGCTACTGGCCTGTCCTTGCTTGTTCTCCTCCTGAGCCTTTTCCTTCTCAGGTTCCCCCTGCATTGGCTTGTCGAGCTTGCCAACCTTGTTCCCCTGCTCATCGTAGATGATGCCCTCATCATCGACTTTGAGACCTCCCGCCAGGGGCTTGAGATCTGGCTTGATGTAGTTTTCGCAGACATGGCCAGCCACCTCGCCCTCCTCATCGAGAACTTGACCGGATGCCGTGACTGGCCGCCCTACCATGGAAGGGAGGTCGCCCTCTACACGACCAAGGACCGTTCCGTCCCAGTCCAAGATGTTGCCGAACTCGTCGACATATTTGCCGTCGAGGCCATTAGCGAGATTCTCTGGTGATTGTTGCTGCTGTTGGTCTGTACTGTCGACGGGCTTTATCCTGGGTATGCGGATCTCTGGGTTTGAGGCTCGGGGTTCAGAGCCGCGTCCGTTTCGGACGGGAACATTGACCTCGTATGTGCTGTGCGTAGGATCCGGATCGCCATCAGGGGTGGAGGGTTTGCTGGACATTGCTAGGTACGGGTATGGGGGTCTATGGAAGAGAGGCTGGAATATGGAGATGGCAGAGGAAAGTGCTGACATGATGCCACTGAGCCAGCAGAAGGGCTTTGATGTGTGGCTCGAGCTAAGCTCGTGCGGGGACATGACGACACAGGCACATTTGAGAGGTGACTAAATTAGTTGAAAAAGTCTCGAGAAGAGAGAAGGAAAAAAGGCACTGTTCTTGAGAGACTATACGGATACATACGTGGTGTAGCAAACCGCTTACACCCAAGACGGAAGTTCCCTAACAAGACCAGCTGAGAAAAGCATAAAAAGAACAAGACGATTACTAGTTATAGAACTTTTACGGATAGGAAAAAAAACCAGTTCATCGTCTCTGATCGTCAGCGCTCATCACGATCGCGGGACCCAGAAGACTAGCAACTAGCAAGGGGGTCCTAGAAAACCAGATGAGACAGCTTCCTGAACCCTGTTGTGACGCTCAGGGTTCAAGGCTCTGATTGGCGGAAACAAGGAAAGTCCCTTGCTCTCAGTCCGGGCACGACCAAGCTTTTTCTTGTCTTGTTCCTGGTGTTGAGAACGGTCGGAGACTAACGTTAGACTCGATAGGGATGGTGTAGAGAGGTGGCTTGCGCGGCATGGCATTCTTGTGTGTGGCTTACCCTGTCCTTGGATACTAAACCAACAAGATCCTTGTTAGTTGATGCAATCTGACGTGCAAGTCCCAAAGCGTCATATCATGTAATGTCATATCATTTTTCGTCACCTTGTTCTCACATAGTGTATACTGTACGAAAATGCAGAACCTCAGGTAGTGAGTGAGTGAATCAACGTCATAGTCATTTTCTTGATGTATCGTAATGTATTGTATTGTATTGTGTCGTGTCGATTTATCCTCCGTCCCAGAACTATCCCATTAATAAAAACACCATGTTGCGCCGCCGTTGTTGATCGAGTTTGTTTGTGATAACATTACATGGGTACCATCATGACATGAAGAGCATATGTAGCATAATAAACATGAATAACGTTTAGTTTCTGCAAAAGTGCGAACAATGCAATTAGCCTTCTGCACGACGAATAGCGTGGATGATTAGGTAGTCCCGAGGCTCTACCCCGTGCTGGAGATTTGGATGCCAAGTAAGATAGCGGCCACACAGAAGGGTAGAGAGTAAAAAGGGAGAGACAGAAGGGAAATATATAGGGGTCAACTTACAGTAGTGAAAGCTCCAGGTCACCGTGGATTCGTGCCTTGAGCTGAATCTCAATGTCGAGGTTGAGATCTAGACGCAGCCTCAGAGTGTCCTTGCCGCCATCACCGCCTCCGCCCTCCTGCTGGCCTCCTGTGAGCCCGCCAAGGCCTCCCAGCGTGTTCGTCACGCCGTTCGTCACGCCGCCGACCGTGTTGCCCACGTCGCCGGCCAGAGGGAGCTGGTCCAGAGGTCCTGACTGCTGCTGCTGGCCTCCGCCACCCTGCTGCTTGCGACGAGAGGTTTTGGTGCCCTTCTTCTTGCTGCGGCGTTCTCTTCGGGGCGCTTCCTCGCTGGACATGGTCTGGTCGTCAGACTCTGCTGAGACGCGGTCCTTTTCCATAGTAGACATGATGGATGAGAAAAAGATTCGCTTGCTTTAGTTTGTATGTGGAGAGATGAATGGGGGAAAAAAAAGAAGCAATAGATTTTAGGTTGTGTGTGTATGTATTGCACTTGACGCTAAAGTCTTGAGAGAAAATAGCGACTCTCAAGATGATATAAGTTGACTACCCGTACTCAAAGCCCCAAGAACAGGATTTTGACCACCCCATGAGGTCATGATGGAGATGGGAGACATGCCAAAATCCAGAAAATACCCTGCAACTTATTTGCCCAAGTTTAGAGATTGTTTTAGGCTAGTGTTTGGCCACAGGCCACATCCCGCCACCCCCAGTCCAACTATTTCCAACAGCCAACAGCCAACAGCCAACAGCCAACAGCCAACCTCCACCCGACCATCCACTGCTGTCAACCCTTTACATAGCGGCTCTCCATGCCGAGCAGTGGCCTCCGTCGAAGCCTCACTGGCTGACAGTCTTCTTCATCCTCAACCTTGTCCTCGATATCACCATCCGGATCCCAGTAGACAGCCCATCTACCGTCCTCTCGCACCGCCACAAACGAATCATGATCGCCCTCGAGCGTCAGGAATCGCTCATCCTGTGTCCAGCCCCAGGGTCCTATGACGTGGCCGATGGTGTCCTTTTTCCCGCCAAAAGTCACTGCGTGCGTGTCCTTGTCGACGTAAATCCAGTTGAGTGCCGGTGGGTCATCCGACACAAAGCTCACCAGCCCCAGATGCCCTTCTTCGCTGGGGTACTTGAAATACCATCCTTGGAACCTGTGGCCTTGGACGGGGGCATCTGGGAGGTTGAGATGTAGCTGACTGAGTGAGTATTTGGCTTCAAAGCAAAGAGATATATGTAGGTCTCTTGGTATTGACTCACCTTCTTGTCCACCAAAACCCCTTGACCAACTTCCTCTATTTGTTCTCCTCTCCGCATCATAAATGTGAGATGGAACTTTTCCTGCTCTTTGCTCATGCTCTCATTCTGTCTCTTTTGGGCACTCACCGCGTTACCCACGCCTGTAACGGTCGGTATAGCGGCGATGGCTAGTAATCCGATAACCATATTGTCCTGTAGTTTTGTTCGTTTCGTGAGGTTTTACAGAAAGACGTAATGCAATGCATGACGTCCCGTCCACTCTACTTTGTAGAATCTTGACCCAGTTCCAGTTCCAGTTCCAGTCCAGTTTCATTCATGCCCATGCTCACGCACCAGCCACATACATAATAATCCCTGTAGATACGTTCCACTCCCCATCCATCTCATCAACTAGGGGCACGTCATATTACCAGGGTTTGGCTGCCAGTTTTTACGTCACCTCGACTTGACCAGACTTGTCATGAGAAGTTGCTGCTTGTGCAAACCGGTTCTTCAAGGTTAAAGAGCGGAACAACGGTACATGTTGACACCCCCATTGCGTCAGTCGTTTATGCCAACAGGTTTCTGCTCGGCACCTATAATCTCAAAAACCATGCTCTGCACATTAGTTTAGAACCTCATCTTCATAATTGTCAGCAAAGCATTTAAGCAAATCTTTTTTTTGAAACTGCATTATCAAGCCAGCGAAACACAAGTTAATTATCCACAATCATGTCCGCACCAAACCCTCAGGTAGGTCATACCATGTAGTATCATTTGATCATGAGTTGAGTTCTTCTAGGACTCGCAGCAGCGAGAGTCATCTCAGGCTCCTCAGTCTCCCGGCCAAGAGCAGGAGAACCAGCAGCAGCAACAGCAGGGCAACGATAACAACCCCTTCAACCAGAATCAGAACGAGAACCAGGGAGAAAACCAGAACCAAGATTCTCAACAGCCTGCCGGCCAGACTGAGTCTGAGTCCAAGCCTGAAGAGTCTAAGCCGGAGGAAGCCAAGTCAGAGGAGTCCAAGACCGACACCACCGAGAACGCAAAGGCTGAGACACCTGACGTAAAGACGGACGACAAGCAGCCTGAGGAGGCCAAGCCCGAAGAGAAGACCGAAGAGGCCAAGTCAGAGGCTAAGCCCGAAGAGAAGGCCGAAGATAACAAGCCTGAGGAAGTCAAGTCCGAGCAACAAAAGACCGAACAAGCCAAGCCCGAACAGGCCAAGAAGAAAAAGAAGCCCGCACCAGTCAAGGAAGAGAGCGAGTCCGAAGAAGACGACGACGACTACGATGACGATGATGACGACTCTGAAGACGATTCCGAAGCAGACGATGACGACGATGATGACTCTGAGGAAGACTCTGAGGAAGACGAGTCAGAGTCGGAAGAAGAGAACGAGCCCGCAACTCCACCCCAGCAGGCCGAACCCAAGCGAGGAGGCAGACGAGCAGGTACCAAGAGCAACGAAATCCGCCGCAAACGACCCGCCTGGCTAGACGAGGAATCCGACGAAGAAGGCCGCAAGCAAATCTCGCGCGAAGATGATAGGAACCGGCAGATGCAGCAGCAACAGCGTCAACAGCAACAGATGCAACAGCAGCAACGTCAGCAGCAGATGCAGCAACAGCAACAGCAGCAGCAAGGAGGCGGCGGTAAGAGTGACGCCCTCAGTCTGCACCTCGACCTCAACCTCGAGATTGAGATTGAGCTCAAGGCCAGGATCCACGGTGATCTCACACTAGCTCTACTGTAAGTCAACAACTCTCCCTTACTTTGCGAGCACCATCCGCCCGCTTTAATATCTTCTGACATAAAGAATAGCCAATAGTGACATGAACCAGGGAAGGAGCTTAAAATCCGATATGATCTCGCGACGAATTGCAATTGCATTTTATATATACTGCTACTACTATTACCACATGATTTCATGTTTGGCGGAGTTTGGGCATGAAGTAACGACTTATTTTTTATTGTCAATTGTATCAGTAGGAGTCAAACAAAGAGCTGAATTTGGGTCCTTTGCATAGATCATCGTGATACGTGACACTTGTTCGAGCGAGGGCATGCTTGTAGATCCTGATCGCCAACGTTAAATTAGAGCCCGCGGTAGCATCGCGTCAATATGTCTCGGCCAGAAGAGAAGCCACGCTTTGACCATTATCTTAGATCGATCTTATCTTGATCGCAACGGCTCGTCGATACGATAGTTTGGTCGGGACTATTAAGTTAGCGTGGGTATAGACCGTTGAGTTGAGGCTGGTGATGCGAAGGATTGTGGCACATGGGATCCGAGCACTCGGGCTCGTGTTTCAAAAGGCCGAGATAAGCGAGCCAACGAATCTGGTGTTTTGTCGTGAAGATTCGGCAACGAGATCTTGTTTCACTAGGGATGGAATGTTACGATGGAGCTGGACAGATTTTCGAGTATGCGGTCCAGGGTAGGCGATCGTGCCGAGCTGGAAAATCTTCAATACCTAGCAGTCAATTAAAGTGCTAGTCGAATATAGTATAATGAAGGTTAAGCAATTGTAATGATTGTATCTTGATCTCGAGTTACTGCAATTACTCGATAGTTCACATTCTTGGGCCAATTAATGTAGAAACCAGCAAAAGTCAATCGGCAACATTTGGCCCAAAGAGGAAATTAGACAGAACCAAGCTGAAAGAAGGAATAGAGAGAAGACCACACCCAGTGAACAATAACATAGCAGATGATATTAATAAAGATGACCACTAATTATAATCACCATCTCTTATTTACACAATGATTATAATTAACTACCTAATTGATCTTCGGACTTACCGGTAAATGCCAAGCAAGCATGGAGTCAACTCGGGCTTAGTGATGGCGTTCAGGCAGTGGCAGTGACGTATTACAAAGCAACGCCGAACGTGGCCGAACATGCGGGATACCACCAAAACTTCACTTTGCGACACTCGAACTCTCCCAACAAATATATTCCAGAGCCGTTCCCCATCTATTCTTATCGTCATCATCATTCTTATCTATAACATACTCAACCTTTATAGACTACCTCCGCCATTGGCATCACCGCAACCATATCGTCACCAACTCATCCATCGCCACTCCGCTGCGTAGCAAACATGTCCGACTCTCCCATGTCCGACGATGAGCAGCAGACCTGGCTCACCCTCTCCGTCACCCACCGCAAAGTAACCTACGACCTCGCCTTCCCCCCCGACGCTACCATCACAGACCTCTTCAACGAGATCCAAGCAAGCCTCGACGTCCCTGTGGCAAACCAAAAGATCATCGCTCCAAAATGTCCCCTCCTAAAAGCCCCCTTCAAGAACCCCGACATGCCTATCCTCGACCTCAAGGGTAAACCCCTAACCCTCATGGGCTCCCCCGCCTCAGAAGTACAGCAAGTTCACGATATGGCTGAGCGCGTCGCAAAGCGCAATGCCGCGCGCATGGCCCAGCGCAGCAAAGCCAAACACGCAGCACCTACGCGCCGAAACCCTCAAGACTCGCAATATACATTCCTCCAAGTCCGTCCGCTACAAGGTCTTCCGAACCCCGAGCGCAGCCAGAAGCTCCTTTTGCGCCTAAAGGAAGACCCCGGTATCCGCGCCGCCATGACGAAGCACAAGTTCACAGTCGCGCTCCTCACCGAGATGGAGCCGCTGTCGCACACGCAGACGACGCACGAGGGAACAAGTCGAATCTTAGGATTGAACCGAAACAAGGGCGAGGCGATTGAGCTGCGACTACGAACTGATGCGCACGATGGATATCGCGACTACAAGACGATTCGCAAGACGCTATGCCACGAGCTAGCGCACAATGTCCACAGTCCGCACGATAGAAACTTCTGGGACTTGTGTCATCAGATTGAGCGGGAGGTAGATGCAGCGGATTGGAAGTCGGGCGGACATACCATCGGCGAGACGTCGCGGTATGCTGTATCCGGTAACTACGAAGCGGAGGAGGAGGATTACCCTGAAGACCACGGAGGTTGGACTGGTGGAGAGTTTGTGCTGGGCGGTGTAAAGAGTAATACTGCTGGTATGAGTCGCAGAGAAGTCCTTGCCCAAGCAGCGCTCGAGAGACAACGAAAGGAGGTTGAGACGGAGCGCAAGGTGTTGGATGCGGCGGATAAGCAACGGCGTCAGACACCACCTGGAGATGAGTCCAAATAAAGGGATCTGATTTCAGTTTTTGCATTTGGTGTTGGGATATCATTACTGTCATGGCGAGGCGCACGAATACCCATATAGATAGGCATTGGAAACCCGCATGGGCGTTATACTGAAGGTTCTTGTTTCTCGGGGTGTACTATAGCGATTAATCAACGCTCCTCAGACGCTTAAATGGCCATATTCTCACTTTCGTGATCTTGTACACATGCCAGTACGGAAATATCTCATTAGATCTGTGTTACAATCTGATATACAACAACCATACATACACCTTGCTCCCAGCTCAATAAGGCAGAGGATCCAAGTTCAACCCCTCAACACTCAACTTGAAAGAATCATTCCTCGAGTAACTCCCCGCAGCATCCAAATCCAATCGACCCCTAATACAATCGCGGAAATCAACATCCACATAAAGCAGTCCTTCAGGATCCTCCCACTGCGGCCCAGCAAGCACGTCTCCAAACGGAGACACGATAGACGACCCTCCACGAGAGATAAACTCAGTCTTGCTCTGAGCAGCAGGCTGATACCGGCTCTGACTCTGTGTCGCCGGAGTGTCCTTGTCTTCATCACAGCAAAGCACAATCTCATTACCATCCTCATCAAAAACCGACTTCCGCCTCCGTCGCGAAGGAGACTTGGGCAACGCGATCTCGAACCCCTCCTCGGTCAAGCAAGACCCTCTTCGTCCACGCATAGACGTATGACCATTCGTCTCGGGCCCTTTCTCCTTGGGAATGCACATATTGCTGCTCACAACAAAGCAGCGCCCCTCGACACCAACAGTGCGCATCAGACCCAGCCACGCCTCGCGATTGTCTGCCGTGGGCGCCAGATACAGGTTGATGTTTTGCGCATAGAGGCTCTGGCGCAGAAGAGGCATGTAGTTCTCCCAGCAGATGGCGGCGGCGAGGTTGATGCGGATGCCCCGGATGGTGGTTGATACGGCGCGGAGGGTGCTCGGTGAGCCTTGTGCCCATATGAGGCGTTCAGAACCCGTCTGACGAGTGGTCAGTCCATGCTAAGAGCGTATGTAAAAAGGGTAAAGGGAACTTACAGGAAGGACTTTGCGACGCTTTCCCAGCATGCCCTGCTTGGGACAAACATACACAACAGAGCAGTACAAGCTCCCACCCGCCTTCTCAATACACCCCACGACTATAAAAACCCCCGAATCACGCGCAATGCGCTCCAGCTCCTCACGCGACCCATCACCACGAATCTCATCCTCCTCGCCAAGCTGCCTCTTAACCCACTTGACGCCGGCGCCGCCGCCCGCAGGACCGACCGTGTCCCCGAGGTCGATAGCCCGGTCAAAGTAGCGGGCGAACTCGTCGCGGCCGGCTGCGGTGCGGTCGCCGATTGCGCAGCCAAAGGAGCTGCCGCGGGGGTAGCCGCCGATGAAGGCCTCGGGGAGGAGGAGGATGTCGATGTGCGAGGATGATGCGCGCTGGGCGAGGGTGTCGATGAGGGCGATGGTGGCGGGTGTTGAGGATTGGGTGCCGGGGGAGGCTGACCCGAGGCGGATGTGACCAGCTGCGGCCATTATAGGTAGTCAGTCACTGAGGATGATAAGAAGAGAAGAGAATGTTCGGTTCAATTCTTGGTTATATGCAAGTAACATGTAGAATACAAGAGTATAGAACCGTGTAAGTGTACGTGAGTTGAGCTTATATCAGGAACGAGCGGGGAAAGTCAACGCCCCATCCTCAATTGAGCAATTTGGAAAAAAAAACAAAAAAGAAAACTTCTCAGCGGACATCTCGGCATTTCCTAAGGCTTTGGGTTTGTAAGAAACTGTGATAGCTCATCTCTTTGCATGTCTTTTTGTACTCGGCATGTAGAGTCACCACTTAATCACCAAAAGTGTGCAATTCCATTGGCGAAAATCCCTATGGGTACGGAGCGAGTACGCAAGGCGTGCAAAGAGATACAAGTGGCGAGCTAGCAATGAAGCTAGGCTAGCTGAAGCTACCCCGCGCAACTTGGATCGTTAGCTTGATCTTCGGCTCCGAGACGTGGATAATATCAAAGCTGTCGGAAGAGACCGGATGATGATTTTTATATACCTCTATCATAGATTCTAAAGAAGTAGGAATATAGTATAAGTTAAATCTATATCCTCAAGTTAGCTTAAGAATCTGCCAAGATATCTTAACTTAAGGTTACCCTTATAAAGTACCTAGTATTATATATCTAAGTCATGTTCAGTCGATCCTGTCCCTGCAGGGCTTTTATAGAATAGTACAAGTATATCGTCAAGATGTTTCATTAGTATCATCTCCTGTTACATCCTCATCTGGGTATCTCTTTTATATACACACCACTATTTCCGTCGAGTCCGTGGTGCTGGTGCTGGCGCTGGCTCAAATGCATCATCATCAGAAATCTCATCATCACTAATCTCAACCGCTTTACTTTGCGTACCACTCTTCTGCGACTGGGAAAAGTTTAGCTTTGTCTGCCGCGTATTCTTAGCTGCTCCTCGGGATGTCGTAGTCTTGGCATTGCTCTTGGCCGCAGCAGTCCGTCGTGTCTTGGGCGGAGGAGGAGCTGGCTCATCCTCTGATTCCATGACCACATCCTCTTCTTCCTCTTCTTCGCTCTCCTCGAATGCCTTGCGACCTCGTCCTTTCGGGGCTGCCTTTTTGGCTGGGGCTGCTTTGGTGGTACGTGTCGCTCGTTTGGCCGCTGGCTTCTTGGCAGGTGGGCCATCTTCGTCCATCAAGTCTTCGTCTTGCTGTGTCGCTTTGCCTCGTCCCCGTGTTGCCTTGCGCGCAGGTGCAGGTGCAGGTGCAGGAGTACGTGTGGAATCTTCGGCTTGCTGGCCGTCATCATATGCCCATGCATCTGGTTCATTCTCCCAGCTGCCATCGAAATCGCTATCCCAATGCGCTGGCTTCGGTTTGAGAACTCGCTTTCGTTCTGTTCGTGCTGTATTCAAGCCACTAGCCTGTTGCTGCTCGATTCTTGTCCGGTAAATGTCCATGGCACTGTTGAGATCCTCATCATCTGATTCAAGGCCGAGCATAGATCGGACTTGGCCTGTTAGATGTTCTGACACAAATAATTCCATGGCGTGCTTGTCATCCTTTGTCACGAACTGAGTCACAGCATCACCGAACGGACCTTGTGGAAGGACCTTGAGCGACTGAGCTGAAAGAAAGTCTTGTACCAGATTCTCGACCTTGACCATGTCATCAGCACCTTCAAGTGCTTCGAGTGCTTCCGTTGGGTTGACAGCATTTGTCTTGCCTGGGCCGTGTTAGTGGCTGTCTGATGAATTACGAGGTCAACATACGCTGTGATGTCTTTTTGCGGTAAAAGTAGACAACATCATTCGTGTTGGCCACTTTCCCAACGAATCGGTTCGAGAAACGCTGCGGGTTCTCAATCTCAAACTGTCCACCATCTATTGCTGTGTACTCGACCTTGAGACGAATCAGCGGAAGGGGTCGATCTTCAAGAGCTTCATCGTCTGTTTGTATCGCTTCCCAATCTGCATTGGCTTCTTCAATCATTTCTTCGACTACTTCCATCAGTCTTCTCGTCACCTCTTGTCGGTTATCTTTCTTCTTGTCAAGTCCCTTGAAGCGCTTGTCTTGCGCAAGGATGACCTCTCGTGTCACAAAAGGCCGCACGCTCTTGAGTGGAAGCTTGTCAACCTTAAAGTCTTTGCCTGTCACACTCACAATGGCAACATGTTTTTGAACAGCCTCACCGGGTACTAGCGAGGTCGCGACGGATGAACCAGGTTGCATAACGTGAAACCCGGTTTCTGGGTTCTGGGTAGGGTCTATCAAGCACTCGTGTTCATGGCCCCAGACCACAAGATCAAGCCAGTCGGGCAGGACGTTTTCGGGAAGATAAGATGTGGCTGTGTGGGCATGATGGTTCTGGTGAACAGCCAAGAGGTTGAACCAGTCACCCATCTGAGCACCTGGTCGGAACCATTTGACTTTATGATCGCGGAAGGTTCGGAACATTCGCTCGTCCCGAACATTGCTCAGTCCAAAAAGGGCCAACTTTGTAAGACCTTTCTGAAGTAGAATTGGCTTAGCCTCGATATTGTCGGCCTCGGGAACCCGACCATAGTAGTTAAGCAACCCACTCGCTTGCAACAAGTCGAGTGAACAAAAGTTGCCTTCGCCAGAGGGGTCGTCGTGGTTTCCATGAATGGAAAAGACAGGGATCGAAACGTTGATATCGGGATCTTCGTAGTTGACGTGAGGGAAAGCGCCCTCAAACACGGATGCAGCGTCGGAGAGGAATTCGAGAGGGCATGGCTTCATACCCAGACAGTTTTGTCTGAGGGTACGCATAACCTGGTAAAGAGACTTTCGGGAGGGTTTGTTGTCGTGGAAGAGGTCGCCAGCAAGTAGGACCATGTCAACCTATGGCAAGTTAGAAATATGTGGTTAGTCATAGAGGGGGAGATTTGTCGCACATCTTCGGTCCGGGCAAGGTTCAAGATTTCGTCAAATGTTCTCCAACTGTCATCCTTGCGGATCGGGTCGCGTTCTTCGTAACCGACATGGTTGTCAGTTGCAACAAGGATACGGATGGTATCCGCCTCTACGGCCGTTAGTGAGGGCGAGGGAGAGAGAATGGAAGGGCGCGACATACCGGAAAAGTCTGGCATCTCGACAAGACCTCAAAGTGTTGAGGATCGAAGCTATGATGTTGGAGTTGGAGTTTGGGGTCGGTGTTGGCGAAGGAGTTGATGCTTTACGCGGGTGCCTTGGATGAGACGCGAATCGGTGCCTGGAAAGCGACGCGACCAATTACGAAGTCACGTGGCACCGGCACCATCACCTCGACCAATTTTGTTGGTACCTGATGGACCCTCCGAAAAATGACGACTCATCTTTCAGCTTTTATGATTCTCCTGAAAAAGCAACAACGGGCAACGGGTCAACTCTAATGAACGGCAACCGTTGGTGACGGCGGGATCTTGCAGCGGGAGGTGACCCTCCAATCTGCGAGTCAGCGATAGTATCAGAACAACAACATCATTAATCAGATCAGACCATGTTTCCGAGTCTTTCGATGCCATCCCAACGCTAACCAGGTCTCGGCCTCGTTCCGTGCTCGCCGTTACATTTTGTTCCTGATTTCTCGAATGCAAGGGGTTAAAATGGCAAACGATGTCACCCTTGCACGTTGCCAAATATGGAGAAGGCCAGGCCCAGCAGACGGACAAGAGTATCGATACGCGATGCTGCAGATATCATACTTAAATTGAGCGATCTGGACCTTGACCCATCAGCTAGCTACCTGGTCTATCTTGGGTAATCGTCAGCTTGAGGCATATTGGCAGCTAGGTAGGGATATGATGTGACACGATACAGTATCACACCAATGGCCAGCCAGACCAGAATGTCCCTTATCCTGACATGCTTCATGATGGAAGCTTGGCAGATCAAGAATGAGACCACCGCATCGCGGGAAGTGGATCTTTGATCACGCCTGGTCCACTAGCTCGTACCTGAGACTTTCTTCCTGGCCCATCCCCTCGCGATTCTGACCAAGTCGAGTTGGTACCAACAGCATGGTATAGGAAAACGTGTTTGCATCTCTATTTTTCTTTTTGCTTGTTTCGCCCTGCAGCACTGGTATATTTCTATTTATTTCTCTTTTTTTGCTTTTGCTGAATCTACTTCAGCTCTGTCATTAAACTGACACATAAACATGCCCTCATCCTCATCCTCACCCTCACCCTCATATCATATGCTTCATCCTCGCTTACACAAATACAGTTTTCCCGTACGTCCGAACCCAATTACCTTCCTTGTCGACGCACATAAAAGACCTCATGGATGAGAACACCAACTGCCTTGATCCCAGCTTTTGACCCTTGATGATGCGTCTGTGCCTCGTCCTCCTCCTGCAGCCCACGGACCTTGATGCTATCCCCTCTCGAGTGAGTGATTGCGGCCAAACACGGCCTTTATCAGCCTCCTCAGACTTTGTCCGCTAGTTTCCCTTCAAGTATTCAACTATTTCTATTTGGTCAAGTCTCCGTTTCTTGAGTACTAAAGGGTCTACTCGCAAGTCACTATCGTAAGATAGTCGATACTCCCGCGATCCACTCCCACTTCAACGTCCAATTCAAGCTGCTCCTATTACTCGACCCCTTCTCAGGGACACTCTTCATATTTGTCCTTCATCCAAGATCCATGTTTCCTTTAACTGTGCCGCCTTCCCCAATACTTTGTTCAATTTTCGCTGCCCAAATCCCTTTCGTCCCGGACTCAGAATAACGTCCCGGCCCTTTACATACGTTGGCTCTTACAACCCACGTCCCTGACCCAAGTCTCAACATCACACCATGCATCTTGTCGCTAGAATGGACCGGGATATCCTTCACGGAGGGAGATTTTGGTCACCCAACCCAGTCTTTCAACTTGAGGTTCCTTTCTTTTGGCGGAAACGCCGGCAACTTTCCATTGGAGACCTGCCTGTCGAGATCTTTGCTGCTATTTGCCGCAACCTCTGTGTGCACTGTCAACACGCACATGTTGTCGATCTCCCGCCAGATGAGATCGATCACGCCCTGGATGCTCAGCAGGCATTGTCGCGGCTGAGTCGCACATGTCGTCGCTTTCGCAACATGGCTCAGCCTATTCTGTTTCACTGTTACCACTCTGGAAGACAATCAGATCTACCAAACAGTCCTGAGTGGCGGGGTGATACTGATGCCAGGAGGCGCGAGCTTGAGACTCTCGAGACCTTTATTCGTACACTCCTTGAGCGACCGGATTTGGCCAAGCATGTCCGCGCCTTGGCATTCTTTGCCCTCCGGGACGTCACTGCTCGTCAAGTCTCCAAAGAGACACAAGCTCTTTTCCGACAGGCTGGTGAGCGGGCTGGCTTCCGTGCTCTAGACTCGTATGACCATGTCGAATCAAAGTGGTTACAAGAAGCCACCATCATGGCTGCGCCCTTTCTAGAACAGTTGCTCATCTATCGCTCATCCCAAGAAGGATTGCAGTACCTGAGAGACTCTCCGTTTTACCTACCGAACCTTAAATATCTGGTGTTACCTGGCCAAGGCAAGAATCCTGACGAATGCTGCCACATACAACAAATGCAGGACGTCCTAGTCAAGGCACAAAACCTCGAGGTGTTGGCAGCCAGTGACGCCGATTGCGGGACAGATATTCCCCTCCGTGAGCGCTTTCGTTCGGAGCCGTGGGATACTGCTCTCTCTAGCCTCCGTCATCTATCATTACACGGCTTAGACCCTGATAACCTGGCCAAGATTCTTCGTCGGAGTCCAGTCCTGGAAGACCTTGAGTACTTCTGCGACATGGATAAGTACACCATCCTTCAGCATAACCACCTTGCCCCTGTGCGTCAATCGTTACGAAGGTTATGCTACACCAGCACAACATGGGAGCACACTTCCGGCGGCGCGCAGGACATTATAGAGCAGGTCTCTATGTTTCTTCGCTGGGATTCCTCCCTCCGCGGCGACGCCAGCTTTGTTGACTTTCCTCACCTTGAGATCCTCGAGGTCGAGCAGTTGCTTCTTTACGGGCCCGTATTTGACGATGAGGAAGAGCGCCAGCGGCGCTTCAAGGTCATGGAGGACAGTGGCCCCGAGATATTCATGGCGAGTCTTCCTGCGTCACTGCGGATTCTTCACATAGGCATGGTGCTAGCCTGGCCAGAGATGCACCGCGACCTTCTGGGCATGACCGAAAAGCTGTACCGGTTCCAGAATCTGAGTGTTGTCGCCGTAGATCCTTACGAGGCACCACCTCCGGAGCAGATCAAGGAGATCGAGAATGCTTTCGCGGCAAAAGGCATTGTCTTTCGAATGGGACAGACAACTCAGGTGCCCTTTGGGAGAGGGATGTTGGGCGTGAGGCCAGGGCATCCTCGGCGGCTTAGTGAAAGAGATCTCAAGTTTCCGCTGAATCATAGGAGACCGAGTTACCTGGACTTTTTAGATTTTTAGGTGTTGAAAATAGGTAGCTTTACTTAACAGCGTACGTAGCGATGTTGCTTTATTGACATGACTTTGTATTTATATTGTTCAGTTTCGGATCAATTCCTATATGTATAGATGTGATTGTATACATTGAGACTATATCTTAGCCTAAATTACGTGAAGTACATCCATACTTTAGAGAATATTTAGATAAAGAACTAAACTTTATAATGATTTTTGTGTATAATAGACTAGAGCTGTAATAGTAGCGATACATCAGCTCGAGAGGCAACCGGCCAGGGGCTTTTATAGACTTGGTAGACACGAACTGGTCGAGTGACTGATGAAGGATATGTAAGGATTGGTATTGATGTTTACTACATGCGCGCACCCCTCGAAAACCGTCATCCTTGTACGAGAACAACATGCCATGCATGTACATCTAAAACAGCCAAGCAACAAAGGTCTTGTAGAACCAGCCACCACGGTTAGGTCCATTGGCAGCACGACGAGCAGCCTGCTCAGCGAGGAACTCCTCCTCCTCTCGGTCAATGACATCCTTGCCAGTGTAAAAATCAGCCTCGTGAGGCTTCACACCGCGCGACTTTGTGATGAACTTGTGGCCAAAGATGAGGATCAGGTAGACGGGAATGCCAAGGTAACCGGTGATGAAAGTCTTGTACTTTTCGCTGGCAAAGGAGGCTCCGGTCTTGGGATCCGTGACAAAAACGTCGTAGTTCTTTGTAAGGGCGATGAGAATGCACATGGCCAGGGCACCTACAGATCCCCACATGCCAAAGGGAGCGACGTAGGGAAGAGTCTCGTTTGCGATACCTTGAGCCTTGCGGGCGCGGCACCACCAGATGTGAGTTGTCAGGATGGAGATCCACGACATGAGACCAAAGATGGTGGTCAGGTTGACAAAGTAGCCAAAGACGACTGTAGAACTGCTGGAAACGTTCATGAAAGCGAGGAGACAGAAGGAAGCAGAAGCGGCGAGCGCGTAGATGGGAACGCCGTGCTTGTCCGTCTTCTTGAAGATGGCGGGGGCTGAGCCGTCGGATGCAAGACCGTAGAGTGTGCGGCTAGCAATGTACAGATCAGAGTTTGAGGCCGAAAAGACAAAGATGCAAATACAAGCGTTGACAATGTGAGGGAGGACCTGGACACCGGCGATGTCGGCGGCGACGACAAACGGAGAGGCAGAAGCGCCGGTCTTGGCTGTGTTGGCAAAAGCGAGTTCCTCGGAGTCGTAGGGGACGATCATGCCGACGAGGAGAACGGAGAGACAGTAGAAGAAGAGGATTCGGTAGAAGGTGAGCTTGATGGCGCGAGGAACAGTCTTGCGAGGGTTCTGGGCCTCGGCGACTGTTACACCGACGAGCTCGGTACCAAGGTAGGCAAAAGTAGCGTTGACCATGCAGGACCAGAAGCCGAGGAATCTACCAGCGTCGCCGTCCGTGAGATAAGGCTTGAAAGCACTGCGAACTGTTAATTACCTGAACTCTACACGGGGCTGAAGAAAACATACCCAGGGTTGCTCCAGTATCGAAAACCCTTTCGGTCATGGTCGGGACCACCGCCGAGGGCGAGGACGAGAGAGAAGAGGATGATGCCGATGATGGTGATGACCTTGAAAGACGAAAGCCAGAATTCAAGCTCGCCAAAGAACCTGATGCCAAAGTAATTGATGACACAGATGGTGACGAAGAAGATGGCGATGAAGACACCCGGATTGACCGTCTCTCGATCAACCCAATATTGGATCACAAGAGCGGCAGCGGTGAGTTGGTTGGGCGTGACGACGATGTATTTAAACCAGTAGCTATTGATTTGTTAGCGTCACATGGAGGATAACTGGCTGGATTCAGTACTCACGTCCAACCGAGCGCAAAACCAAGCGAGGGATCGCAGAACCGAGAAGCGTAACCAGTGAAACCAGCAGACATGGGCAACCAAGCCGCCATCTCACCGAGAGCAGCCATGACGAGGAAGACGACAAAACCAACAAGAGTATAGCAGATAAACACAGATCCAGGCCCAGCCTGAGCAAGCGCCTTGCCAGTGCCGACAATGAGACCAGTTCCAATCGCACCACCAATAGCAATCATGGTGATGTGACGGGCCTTGAGACCTCTGTGCAGCGACGTCTCGGCGCTCGTCTCGAGACCGCGGATGTGTCTGTCCTCATTTTCGGGGTTGGGCGACTTGAGGGTGGCGCCATCGTAGCCTACGTCGTTTGACGACGTCCTCTTTTCGATGTCGCTCATGTTTGTGGTTCTGCCAAGAAAGGGAACAAGAGGCCAAGCTTTTGGGAGAGATCTAACGACGAGAGCCAAGGCCTTGGCGAGATGTGAGCCGAGCCGCGCTGCGCTGTATATCAACGACGTTGCACGAGAGGGGATGGAAGAGTTTCAACGGAGAAGGAGGGGGAAAGCTCGTGTCTATATAGCAGCAGGGTCTGTCTCTTAATCTCATTTGTCTTGTTCTTGTCAACCAGTCATTTGACTGGTTTGTCACTGCAGGTATCCTCTCTGCCTGGATAATCAACCATAGACGCGGGTTACACTCGCCCAGGCCATGCTCAATTCGGCAGCTATTCGTGCTCTCGATGGAACCCTGGGCGGGACAAGGGAGGAAGAAAGCAGCTCGACGCCCGCGGATGGAAGATCCATCACGTAACGGGGGGTGAGGGAAGGGGGGGAAGTGATCAGCAGAACAGTCTTGTTCTTTCGTATCGATGGGCAGATCCTGGTTATCTCTGCATCACTGCGGCGAGCGAGCACAGTATCTTGTTTGTGAGCGTGTCTGCCTCACCGTTGGTAATGTAGTTGTAATGGCTGATATCCTCATGTCCTGTGTCCAAGACAATTCATGTCTACCTATTGTGCTCGTAGACACCGGGCGCAGGGCAGAACTGTAGGCGTAATTTTCCCTCATCTTAGACCCAGGCAGAATTGGCAAGGATCATCCAAGACTACTACTGAGTCGCCGAGGTTGAAAAAAGAACAAGGTCACTTCTAGAAGGCGAGTCAAGAAGAGAGATAAGCTTTTGCCGTGCCCTTAGCGCTTTGACCCGGCCTGGGCCGGTCCAAGTGACGGCCAGTCAGACTCTGATTGTGTATGTCAAGAGACAAGTTATTCAGATTCCTATTACATACACTGATATCAGAGACTCAGCCACTCCCCTTCAGGAAGGTCAATAAATATCTCTGTGTAAGACCGGCCTGTTTGAGCCTATCGTCGTCGAGTTATCATCCACTACCAACCCCCCGGTCTTACCGCGGTCTTGGCTCGATTGTTTTATCTGCCGTACCTAGTATTTTTCTCTGCGGGGTACGGTCTAACTACATGGATGTTTATCTTTTGTTTCCATTGCAAAGACATGCAGAGACAGGGGTTAACACTTTACACTAACACGCCCTTTTGTCTAGCATCAACGTTTTTACCTAACTGCAACTGCAAACTCCAACACTAATCTACATAATGCTATAGGTAGCCACTGATTTAACCATAACTTTTACCTTATTGTTAGCTAATACCCCAAATCAGCCCCCAGCTAGAGTGCGGAGAGCCCTTGTCTTACGCATACAGCCTGCGACAGTGACAGTTAGATATGGAGTCGCCTATTCGGGTTAATGGGCCAGACCAGTCCAGACGCTGGTCATTGCTTGCTTGGCACCTTGGCGAATGCTTGTCTAACAAGGACAAATGATCGTTATCAAGAAATGTGGAACGATTCAAAAAAGACCCTGTCAGCCTGTTAGATATGTTTGTGATTTACTATCAGTTAGCCGTCATAGACTGTCATAAGTTTCGTATAGAGTTATAATATCCTAGAATAGTCTGAGTATAGATACTTCCTTAATATAACTATGAGATAGCTAAAGGCTCTTTTAAATATAGAAAAACCTTGGTTACTACCTAGATTGTGTCCTGCCTGGCTGTATTTCCATTTCATGCTCTATAGAATGACCTGTTGTCACCAAGCATATCCGCTTACTCCTCCTCTGCTGACTTTATTTACAGGTGAATGATCGACTGTACAAGTATGTAGGCAAAACCCTTAATCTGTTATACTAATAGAGTCTTACACTAAGAATAAGAGATTTAATACTGAGAATAAATAGGGTTAGCTGTTATATGCATTCAATCAACCTTTTGGTTACATACTCTATAGTATAGCCTGGGTAATTTAATCTACGTTCAATTGCATTATCGCCGCTCCCATCATCTTTGGCCCCGAAATAGTCAATAACTTCACCTTAGGCAAGAGCCTAAGCACTCTCTCCAGGCTCCGATATCACCAAGCGCAGGTATAACGAGAATGGAACTGCCATTGCTAAATCTGCGAGAAAGCCTCATCCCCGGAAAACTTTAGGACGGGTAACTTCTCGCTGGCGCCTGTGAGCAGATCCTGAAGATCGTCTCTGGTGTGATCTGCAAGCATATACATGTTTTTCCTCTGGTTCCTCGAGCTGGTTGGGAACAGGTTGAAGCAGATGTAATACATGTGGAATAATGCCCATGTGTGCTTGGTTGATGCATATACTGCAATTTGTAGGCATTCTGAAAGGTTGGCCTCGGGAAATTCGTGGAAAAATCCAGTATAGCATCTCGACATGCCAGCTAGCTTGCGGATCTCTGCACTATAAAGATTCTAACGTGCTTACATGAATTTCTCCCGGTATTGTAAGAAGTGGAGTCGACCTTGATGTGAAAGCTATGCTGGTCTTGTCGGTATAGACGCTCGAGCTCTTTGGAGAGCTGGTTTTTTGTGTGTAGTAGTCCAAACCTGACGGGAGGACGGTTGTCGTCGGAGCCAGCTACTTATTGTGTTAACACAGCTCGAGGCTGTGCTACTTCCCTGTTGATTCGGCGAGTAGTGGTAGATTGGCTGTCCGTAGTGGCCTGAGGGTTGGCAGCAGTCTGGAGGTTGGGTTCGTTGTCATCGATAACAATTAGGGAATACTACTTCCTCGAAGCTACTCCTGAGTGACACTGTCGCCGTTTGATTGAATGTATGATGATAACGTCACTGTCATCCTGCTCTGCCTTGAGTTTGCTCTTGAGGAAAACTCCGGGTTCAAGTTTGACAGCTGTGGAGGGTTCAGGTTTGACAATAACGCTCGGGGGTGGGATGGTAGTAGCATCTTTGGCAGTCAACGATTTGGTCTGCTGGAACGGACGCGGGATCCACGTCGCACCTCTGCAATTACAGACGTTGCATGAATCCATCCCATCTATGCATAGAATCACACCAGAGCATCTTATCCGATTAGGCAGCCGGCCGATGACGATGATAATACCTAAATTCAGATCTGGAAGGGAAATATAGGTAAGGGCGGGAAGAAGAGCAAGAGAGCTCTTGTAATAATACGATACATATGCCTATAATAAGCTAGAAAGGGATTAAGATAGGAGTTTGTCAATATATATATATAAGACTATAACTGCTTAACGTATTAGACTGGAATGAAGGTTATTTTCCAGAGATAGTAATAGTTATTTACATTAAGTACATATAGATAATGAGGAGGAGTATTAAAATATAGGTTATATCTTTCTCATAACTACACTATTTCATACTTTAATTCAATATCTTCATAAATCAATCTATCCTAAAGCCTCTATCTTCTCTAAGTGACCTGTTGAGCCCTTACTTGTCTGAAGCTACCTTAGATACAATTGATTCTAGGCGTTTTACAACCCCTTTACATCCCTTCACACTATTGCAACCGGTCAAGCTCACTATCCAGGAATGGCTGTCTCTCTCTTTATAAGGGCTAAATGGCAAATGATATAACCGTATCACTTCAGTGGCTAGCGTGCGTAAAAGGGACCAGTATCATGGAGTAATGATCTAATAGCATTAAAGAGAGTCTAAGAATATATCTGCCACATGCAACACCCATAACCCCAACATCCAAAACGTACTCCTTGAAATTAATTCACATGCAACATAAATATCTCTCGTTGAGGACCGTAAATCGTTCAATAGAACTGTCTTGTGCGTCGTGCAGTCGTATTCTGTCCCAGTTCCCTCACCCTTAATATCAGCCACGGAATGGGACTTCTTGGGATATTCAGTTACTCCACGTTCTCTTCAACCTCAGGAGCAGCCTCAGCTTCGGCATCTCGCTTATAAGTGCCATAGTTAGAGTACTTCTTGTAATCGTAGCTTCCTGGGATACAGTCAGTAAATGCTCAGGGCCAAAAGTGTTTCAATACAGAGGCCATGAAAAGGGTCTTCGTATTTGCCGAACTCGATCTTCGAAAGCAAAGTATGATATGGAAGGTAACTCACCGTAGTTGGTATACTTGGGGGCAGGCTTGGGAGCAGGCTTCTTGGGAGCGGGCTTCTTCTTAGGAGGAGGAGCAGGCTTCTTGGCTCCGTAGCTACCATACGATGGGTACGACTTCAGATTCTCCCCGGCACCCTTGTAGTCGCCATAGTGTTGATAGCTGCTTGCCTCAGCGTTGGCCTCAGGAGCAGCTTCAGGCTCAGCCTCGGGATCACGCTTATAACGGCCGTATGTTGAGTACTTCTTATAGGAGTAGCTGCCTAATGAATGGTTAACGGCAGAAAACTAGGATCAAGTTTGGGATTTTCTCACCATAGTTGGTGTACTTCTTAGGCACAGGCTTGGGGGCAGGCTTCTTCTTGGGAGG